>JAPDVR010000013.1:9896618-9934118 GCA_026230005.1 Gila orcuttii | reverse complement strand
TTCAGGAGAGACTGAAATTGGGGATATTTTTATATTAAAATTAGCATTATTTGCAGCAACAGTGTTCATAAGATCAGTGTAAACCTGTAGACACTCGTCCTCTGTCTCCACTCTCTCTCTCCGTCTGTGTTCCTCAGATCAGTCATAAATCCTTGTCAAATTCCTCCTTTGCTTTTTAACAAAGTGCTGGTCTTCACCTCTCCCCTTCTCTCTGTTTATCTCACACTAATGAATGAGCGGCTGTCCACTGCGGCCCGCAGATTAAACCGGCTCCCAGGGGCCCGAGCACGTGCTGCTTAATACTCACACACACACACACACACACACACACACACACACACACACACACACACACACACACACACACACACACACACACACACAAACTCTCTCTCTCTCTCTGTCTCTCTCACACATATACACATGCAAACACACACACACACACACACACACACATACGCCCACACGTGTGTGTGTAAGAGAGAGAGAGAGAGAGAGAGAGAGAGAGAGAGAGAGAGAGAGAGAGAGAGAGAGAGAGACAGTGTGTGTGTGAGAGAGAGAGAGAGAGAGAGAGAGAGAGAGAGATAGAGAGAGAGAGAGAGAGAGAGAGAGAGAGAGAGAGAGAGAGAGAGCATGTCAAGAGTTAATTGAGTTCCTCCTCCGTTTGCTGTTCTTTTATCAGCCCATCAGATACAACCCTCTGACACGGTCAGAGAGAGAGAGTGTGTGTGTGTGCGTGTGTGTGTGTGTGTGTGAGTGAGTGAGTGAGTGAGTGAGTGAGTGAGTGAGTGAGTGAGTGAGTGAGTGAGTGAGTGACTATAAGACAGACATACAAAAGGTTCACTACATTAGAAAATGTTTAGCTTTTAGATTTTCTGTCAATTCCATAAAGAAAACTTCTATACATTACTGTTCAAAAGATTGGGATCAGAAAGTCTCTTCTGCTCATCAAGGCTGCCATTATTTGATAAAAAATACATTGAAATTAGTGAAATATTTTACAGTTTAAAACAGCGGTTTTCTATGTGAATATATAGTAAAGTGTAATTTATTCCTGTGATCAAAGCTGAATTTTCAGCATCATTACTCCAGTCTTCAGTGTCACATGATCCTTCAGAAATCATTCTAATATGATGATTTGATGCTCAAGAAACATTTTTGATTATTATCAATGTTGAAAACAGTTCATATTTTTGTGGAAAATTTTCATATTTTATTTTTCAGGATTTTCTGATGAATAGAAAGTTCCAAAGAACAGCATTTATTTGAAATATAATATTTAGTGACATTATAAATGTATTTACTGTCACATATGTATATATCATTGATGAATAAAAGTATTTTTCCTTCCAAAAAAAATCAAATATAAAATACAGACCCCAGATTTTGAATGGGAATGTAAGAAAATTATTGATATACACTGAAAATAAAGTGTAGCAACTGAAGGAAAATAACAAATTTTACTAAGTTATTACTAAGAAACAGCAAGTAACATTAAATGTTTTTCAGAATTTCAGAAATTTTGAAATAGAATTTTCTTGTAAAACATACTCCAATACTCTATATTTACAGCTTTATATCTACAAACCTGTTTTATAATTTTAAAAATAAAGATTATTATAGTATAAATAAATATATAAATAAATATTCTTTTAGTGTTTCAGTGTAACTTAAAATTTCATGTTTAATTCAAAGCGTTACTTGCCAATTCTTTGTCATTATTTACTAGAAATTATTATTTATTTATTTTTTTGCATTTTTTAAGTAAACCCAAAGTTTTCAGGATAGATCTGAGTAATATATGTTTATGGTATAAATCCACATATACTTATAGAAATTGGTTGGACGTTCAAATAGGTGTATTGCTGTAACCTTTTGTGCCGTATATCAAGTGAAAAGCTTCTGGAACAAGAACAGATGTGGGCGGGGCTTGATTTTGTTACTGGGGAATTGATTGGCTGGTTGGATGGGTGTGGTTTGCTATTGGCTGATCTCATGTGAGTGACAGGTTATAGCCCCGCCCTCTTCATCAGAGAAGAGATGAGATGCTGCAAGAGTAACTTATTCTGATTCAAGATCATTAAAATAATAATGATGAGCACAGATAAATCATTTAGAAGAAATATTAAATATTCCATAAAATCATAAAAATGGTCCATTTTGATTTCATGGTGTCTTTACCGCTCTGGGCTGTGTTTCCGAGAAGTATCGCTAGACATGGTCGCAAGTTCTGTCGTTATCAGCAGTTCAACGAGTCTGTGTTTCGAACTGCGGGATCTCTCAGATCTCGACCTGTGGTTAGAAGAGTTTCTAGTTTGCATGATATGTGGACTCTATAAATCCTGATCTTGAGCAAAATAAGCAAGCTGACATTCAGTACAATCTATATCTTTTATTCAGAATACAATCTTTTAGTTTGTCAAGAGATTTAAAGCGTAGTTTTTGAAGAGTGCGCATGTGTGAACGTGATCTAGTGCGTAAGAACGAGGCTATGATTGAATCTGGAAATAAAGCAAAATAACTGAGAAAAATTAGAAATAGTCCTCAGATGCTGTGTCCGTAATTTACAGCAAACCATCCAGCATTAATTCGATCTCAAACAGATTCATTAACAGTAGTTATTACTCCACCAAGTTCGTGACGTCATTAACCAACGTATTTGAACGACCACTTTGTGACAATATATTTTTGGGAAACAGTCGTAACTAGCTAGTTGATTTCTTCAACGATGCATCGCACCATGATAGTGAAGCAGCGAGTTACAGCGTTGTACGGGAAACACACTCCTGGTTGATTGTGGTTGAGCAGATCTGTGTGTTCAGGTGCTGTGAAGCAGAAGTGTCTCTCTCAGGTGTATACTCTGTTAAACTCTGGCTCTTCTGCGAGATCTTCAGGCTAACTCCAGTCCAGCGCTGCGGCCCGAGTGCAATTATATTACAGCGGATTAAATTCTGTTAGTATGACCGACCCGCTGGAATCAGATTATCAGATTAGACCCAAACTGAACATGACGCTCAGCATAAATTTAAATGGGTTGAGCGGGAACAAAAGCAGACGTGAGCGGGATCATCCCGAGGAACGAGAGGGTCCTCGTGGGCAGAAACTGACTGATATCAATAAGCATTACAGTACATAGCCTGCGTTTCCAAATGATAAAATTCAATTGTATTTCTCACTGGTTCTAATTCAGAAAGGAACCAGAATCGAGTGTTTTCCTGGGTTTTTCTGCAGCGTTATGAATCTGCTCCACAACAATTGGCTTTATTGGAGTTAAATGTGATGAGAGAGAAAAAACCGCACAAAAATAATACGAAGGCTATAAATCAATTATTGTGGACACAATAAACACGGCCACAATAAACATGATTCACTAAAGAATGATTTCTTTAACGATTCAGTCAAAAACTCTCATGAATCAGAACTCGGTCTAATGACTCACTGAATCGTTGAAAACAAATGTAAAATGCAAAAAAAAAAAAAAGAGAAAGAAGTATAACAACTTAAAGTAAGGTTTATTATATTTATTTTGCTTAATTGGAGTTAAATGCGATTAGAGAGAGAAATACTAAACCACACAAAATAACACGAATGCTATAAAGCAATTATTGTGTTTTCTCTGGTTGCGCACTAAGTGATTCACCAAAGAATGATTCCTTTAATGAATCAGTCAAAAACTCTCATGATTCAGAACTCGGTCTAATGACTCACTGAATCATTGGAAATGAACTATTAAAAACAAATGTAAAAAGCAAAAAAAGTACAACACTTTAGAGTAAGGTTTTATTTTTTATCATGAACTAACAAGGAAGGTGTTTTGATGTTTTGGTTTATCGTTTATGGAATCTTTAAAGATTTGAAAACTGAGCCAGAGTCATTCATGTTTATGAACAGTCATATTTAGTGAAATATCAGCAATATCAGAACAGGAGCGTATATGAATCTGATGGTGGTTCCCACTGCTGGAGAGATTCTGCTGAGCGCATGTTTTATATATGAACATAGAGCCATTCAGACATTTATGCAATTATGCTAAGTGTCCCCTTCATCGTGACCTTTGACCCGGGGTTAAGCTCCCCTTGAAGTTTCTGAATAAAGCCTAAATGGAATTGCCCTGTATGCCACTGTTTCTAATATATGACTGTTAATAAATCAAATGAATGTGCAGAAAGGTGTGTGTGCATTTATCTGCGTATGGTTTGACTCTGAGAATGAATGAATGAGACACAGAAACAGTCTCCCGTCTTCAGCAGCTTTAGTTTCTCCTGCCAGGTTAAAAAAAGTGATTAAACAAACAGATAATATAATGTGCGGCTTCATCTCTACTGTCTGCATACAAAATACAACTGTCAACTGTGAAGATTTACTAGACTTGAATATTTTGGTAACACTTTAGTTTAGGGTCCAATTCTCACTATTAACTAGTTGCATATTACTAGTATATTGGCTGTTTATTAGTTCTTATAAAGCACATATTAATGATTTATTCTGCATGATCATATTCTACATCCCTTAATCACACAATACCTAAACTTAACAACTACCTTACTAACTATTAATAAGCAGTAGTAAATAGTTAATTGTGATAATTGGACCTTAAACTAAAGTGTGACCTTTTTTTGACCATTTATTATTATATTTTTATTATATTATAAATTATGGTAACACTTTACAATAAGGTTCCAACTAACAATGAGCAATACATTTGTTACAGTATAATCTCTGTTAACATTAGTTAATAAAAACACAGCTGTGGTTCATGAAATAATATTAACAGATGCAACTTTTGGTTTTAATAATGTATTAGTAAATATTGAAATTAACTTTAACTCAGATTAATAAATGCTTTAGAAGTATTCTTCATTGATAGTTCATGTTAACTAATGTGGTTAACTAATGTTAACAAATGAAACCTTACTGTAAAGTGTTTCCTAATATATATATTTATAGCTAGAAAAATGTATCAATTCTTATACAGTATGCTTCAACTGTTATATGTATATGTGTGTGTATATATATATAACAGTTGACGCATATAAGAATTGAGACATTTTTCTAGCTATTAATTTATATACAGTGATTAAAAACACGTATCATTGTGATAATGTTTAGTTGTTTTAATGCATTGAATATTTCACATTCTTTTCATCACATGAAGTCTGAACTGAATCAGCATGTTCTTCCAAAAAATAAAGTATCCTAGATAAACTGGCGGTGTTATTGTCTTCTGAGACCGAGAGGTTTTCTTCAGCGAGTCTGAACTGTATCAGCATGAATCGCTCAGATCAGTCATTCTTACACTTCGACTGCAGCTCTTGTCATTTACTCATTTTTACAGGCCTGTGGCACTTAGTTTGGGATTTCTCTCTAATATCCATCAGTGTCCGGGACACAGCCATCACACGCTCTCAGACAGGGGCCTTTTTTCCACAAGGTCAGTGTTTTAACAAGGAGCTATTTTGTATTATTTATTTCAGCCGTTAACCTTTCTGTGATGTTCCAGAGGTGGAATATACCGTTGAATAAACATGACACTAGAGACGGTGAAACGCTGCAATGAGATTTCATTTGACACGGCGACCCCGTCTCCACGGCCATGGGAAACCAGCGCGAGAAAATAAGGGTGACCTTCGACCCCTGACCTTGAACCCAGCGTCATCCGCACTTACAATTAAATCAGTCAGAGGAGCAGCTGTCTGCCTACTCGTGCTCGTATCTTCAGTTTGAGCTCAGTTTATTATTTACTTACGTTTCTTTAAATGGAGGACTAAAAGCATTGAGAGCATTTGTGTTACTTTAAATAAAATAAACTTTATCTGAAATAAAATATATAAAAATACTCAGCTATCTTCATTTAAACTTAAAGCTTATTCAACTTAAACTAAAACTGAAAAAAAACTATAGACATATTTAAAATGACAAAAACAACAAAAATACTAAAACTTGAACTAAAATGTAAAAGTAAAAACTAATTCAAAAATTTATAAAAACTTATAATAGTATCTCAGTGATACTAAAAGTAATACATACTGATTATTTCACGTACATATAAAAATCTGCCATATGGAGTTATTGCATGTTAAACAACGGTAAAGCTAAATAAAACATTTATTATGATTTTATTTAAAAAAATTAAAGGTGATTATAAGATCGAAGATTTTTAAATACTTTAAAATTCAAATGAGAATAAAAAATAATTATATTTCTTTATAGTACATTGACATATTATATTTTAAAATAAAAATAATAATTCAAAATATTAATAAACTCTCAATGATATAGTATAAAAACAGTGCTGGTGGTCAGTATAATGGTCAGAGTTGATTTGTATGGGATAAGGGGAATTTTCGGTTTATTAATGCTGGTGGATCCGTCGTGACCCCTGAAACAGCTGTGTGTGACCCCGTCGTGACCCCTGAAACAGCTGTGTGTGACCCCGTCATGACCCCTGAAACAGCTGTGAGTGACCCTGTCGTGACCCCTGAAACTGCTGTGAGTGACCCCGTCGTGACCCCTGAAACAGCTGTGTGTGACCCCGTCGTGACCCCTGAAACAGCTGTGTGTGACCCCGTCATGACCCCTGAAACAGCTGTGAGTGACCCTGTCGTGACCCCTGAAACTGCTGTGAGTGACCCCGTCGTGACCCCTGAAACAGCTGTGTGTGACCCCGTCGTGACCCCTGAAACAGCTGTGTGTGACCCCGTCGTGACCCCTGAAACAGCTGTGTGTGACCCCGTCGTGACCCCTGAAACAGCTGTGTGTGACCCCGTCATGACCCCTCAAACAGCTGTGAGTGACCCTGTCGTGACCCCTGAAACCGCTGTGAGTGACCCAATCGTGACCCCTGAAACAGCTGTGAGTGACCCTGTCGTGACCCCTGAAACAGCTGTGTGTGACCCCGTCATGACCCCTGAAACCGCTGTGAGTGACCCCATCGTGACCCCTGAAACAGCTGTGAGTGACCGTCGTGACCCCTGAAACAGCTGTGTGTGACCCCGTCGTGACCCCTGAAACAGCTGTGTGTGACCCCGTCGTGACCCTTGAAACAGCTGTGTGTGACCCTGTCGTGACCCCTGAAACAGCTGTGAGTGACCCCTGAAACAGCTGTGTGTGACCCCCGTCGTGACCCCTGAAACAGCTGTGTGACCCCGTCGTGACCCCTGAAACAGCTGTGTGTGACCCTGTCGTAACCCCTGAAACAGCTGTGAGTGACCCCGTCGTGACCCCGAAACAGCTGTGTGTGACCCCTGAAAACGCTTTGTGTGACCTCTGAAACCGCTGTGTGTGACCCCGTCATGACCCCTGAAACAGCTGTGTGTGACCCCGTCGTGATCCCTGAAACAGCTGTGAGTGACCCCGTCGTGACCCCGAAACAGCTGTGTGTGACCCCGTCATGACCCCTGAAAACGCTGTGTGTGTGACCCCTGAAACCGCTGTGAGTGACCCTGTTGCGACCCCTGAAACTGCTGTGTGTGACCCCGTAGTGACCCCGGAAACAGCTGTGAGTGACCCCGTCGTGACCCCTGAAACAGCTGTGTGTGACCCCGTCGTGACCCCTGAAACAGCTGTGAGTGACCCCGTCGTGACCCCTGAAACAGCTGTGAGTGCCCCCGTCGTGACCCCTGAAACAGCTGTGTGTGACCCCGTCGTGACCCTGACACAGCTGTGTGTGACCCTGTCGTGACCCCTGAAATCGCTGTGTGTGACCCCGTCGTGACCCCTGTGATGTTCAGTGTGTGTAGGACGGGCTGAAGTAAACCAGGCTGTGTGTTTGTGTGTGTGTGTTTGACCAGTTCTGCCTGTACGCTGTCTGTAAGAGTCGAGAGGTTTTCTGTGGCTGCAGAGCACTTTACTTGAAGCCTTTATATTTAATGTATGATAGAAGTATTTTAATGCATTTATAATACATTATAATGCTATTATAATAATTGTTACACCTTCAGAAATCCTGCATCTAAAAACATGACAAACAACAGATTCCAGATGCAACAAAGAATGTGTTAATTTTAACTTTGGTTACAATTATTTATGAAAAGATATAATGCATTACAATGCAGATTATGAAAATATCTATATCTACATAAAGGCTTCAAGTGTTGCCGAACTTGCTTCTGATTGTTGTGGCTTTAAATAATTGATTTTTCGGCAACTATTCTCCGATATTGTTGTGCGATATTGTTGTTTTTTTTTTAATCAGGACCATATTCAAAATTAATATTCTTTCATAGGATTGCACAATGAATCATATTTTAATCACAATCACGATTTCTCAATTAATTCAACAGTATTGGCCCACTGGTTATTTATCCCGGAAATATTATTTTTATTTGTTATTTATCACAAGGCTGTTTGCGCTGTTTGTTTAGGCAAACCTTTTTAAAAACTTGAATAAACCAAACATGAATCTCAACTATAATGTTTGAGATTGTTGTTGCTGAATAAATCTGTGCTATAATAGAAAAAGCTGTAGCACTTTATTTTACAGTCCTGTTCCGCATGTACATACTACATATTTATTACAGTAATTACTGTAATAACTGGGTACTAGCCCTAAATCCATGTAGTGTGGCCTTATATTACCCAGTATTTTCTTATTTAAGAACACTGTAAGAGCATGTGAGTGCACATACTGTAAAATAAAGTGCAACCAGAAAAACATATTTTGAAATTATCAGAATTAATATCAGTCACTGTTTTGTCTTTTGAAAAAAAAAAAAAAGCTTTTTGCAGTTTTCATAATGTGGAGAGTAAATCTATATTATGAAATCTCTATGTTAATATTTTTTGTCATATATTATACTTATCAAATTTATATGATAAATATAATAAATCAAGAAACTAGACAATAAACCCTGGATATGAATTGACATTCCCTTTATTCATGCTTACGTGAAAGTGTAATAATATAAAAAGAAATTTCTAAAATGACAACAGTTATGATTAAAGGCTAGGCATGCACCGATTCAGAGCTTTGGCCGATACTGATAATTCTTTATTTTTGAAAAACGGTTAACCGATATATTGGCCGATAAATCTAAATCCAAATTTTTATATAATTTTTGAGAGCCTGATTACAAGAACGAAAGTCTCACCATTAAAATCCATGTCCTAAACACAGACTGCACATGTTGCACTTTTTTTTAAGTGATTTCAATCATACTTCAAGCAGTTCGAAACCCTCATGTTGAACAGTGCGCATCTGAAGTGTCTCAGCTGAAGGAAATAATCCATTATTTATCGGCTTTAATATATCAAGTCAAGTCACCTTTATTTATATAGCGCTTTTTACAATACAGATTGTTTCAAAGCAGCTATACAGTGATAACAGGAAAATAAGCAATAATGATTTTTTCTGCTGTACAGCAGATCTAGAGGAAAATAGCGTCATGGTTCAGCATAAGTAAGTTCAGTGATGGTTCATTTTTGTTGAAAAAAGTTATCAATTTAGTTCATTTATATATAGCCGCTCTGGAGAAAACAGTGATGTCATCGTCCAGCTCAGTTCAGTTCTCATATAATGTGTTAATCAAAAATATTGTTGAATATTAAGTGACATCAAAATATTGTCGGCCCAGATCCGGCCCACATCTGGTGCACATGGATTCCACACGTACCAGATGTGGGCCGGATCTGGGCCGACACTATATTACTGTCTGGGATCATTATAGTCCCAAAATAATCCCATTTAACCATCATCGTTCAGGGGTACGTTTCCCGTACAACGACGTAACTCGCTGCTTAATTGCCATAGTATGATGCATCGTTGCATTAATCAACTAGCTAGTTACGACTGTTTCCCAAAACTACATTCTCGCAAAGTGGTCGTTCAACCTCGTTGGTTAATGTCACGCAGGTGGTGGAGTAATAACTTCTTTTAATTAATTCGTTTGAGATCAAATTAATTCTAGATGTTTTGATATAAATTACGGACACAGCATCTGAGGACTATTTCTCATTTTTCTGTTATTTTGCTTTATTTCCAGATTCAATCATAGACTCGTTCTTACGCACTAGATCATGTTCACACATGCACACTCTTCAAAAACAACGCTTTAAATCTCTTGACAAACTAAAAAACATAAATGACATTTGTATGTATTCTAAATAAAAGATATAGATTGTACTGAATGTCAGCTTAATTATTCTGCTCAAGATCAGGATTTATAGAGTCCACATGTCATCCAAACTAGAAACTCTTCTAACCACAGGTCGAGATCTGAGATCCAAACACACAACTCTGCGATGCTGTTTGCGAATGTTCGTTGGAACGATGGTTTCGGGAAACTCGTTGAACTGTTGAACTGATGAAAACGACGGAACTTGCAACCTTAGTTAGCTAACGATGCTTTCGGGAAACACACCCCCTATTCTTATGCACCCAGAAAGCAACATAGTGTTCACCCACATCTGGTACATGTGGATTCCACACTGCCCGGATGTGGGCCGGATCTGGGCTGACACTATGTTGCTGTCTGGGCACTCAATTGGATTTTGTTGGCTTGTTTACTGAAAATGATCTGGCATCACACTTGTGTTTTTGCCTGCTGGCCGTCCCCCTCTCATGTGTGTCTGTGTGTCCTCCAGGCTGCTGACCAGGATGGCCGCTGAGGAGCGGCACATGACGTCCAGCTGTGGCTCCTATATTAAGACTGAGCCCTCCAGTCCATCGTCTCTGGTGGACACGGCCAGCCACCCCAGTCCCGGCGCGCACTCGGACGCTAGCGGCGGCTACGCCAGTGCCATCAACAGCCACTCCAACGGCCTGGACTCTCCGCCCATGTTCACGGCGGGCGGGCCGCTGGGCGCGGGGGGGAGCGCCTGCCGAAAGCGATATGAGGACTGTTCTAGCTCGCTGCTCGACGACCCCGCCTCCATCAAGTGCGAGTACATGCTCAACTCCATCCCTAAACGCCTGTGCCTGGTGTGTGGAGACATCGCGTCCGGGTATCACTATGGCGTGGCCTCCTGCGAAGCCTGCAAGGCCTTCTTCAAGAGAACAATACAAGGTAGGCTATCTGCATGCGCTCTTTGCTGTATGTAATTCACCCTTAGCAGGGACTTTGATTGACAGGCGAGCTGAACAATCGTAATTATAACATGCAGTTCTGAGTTTATACCTCGCAATTCTAACTTTATATCTCGCAATTGTGATTTTATATCTCACAATTGACTTTATAACATGCAATTGTGAGTTTATATCACGCAATTGTGATTTTATATCTCGCAATTCTGACTTTATAACACACAGTTGTGAGTTTAAATCACGCAATTCTGACTTTATAACATGCAATTGTGAGTTTATATCACACAATTCAGACTTTTTAAAACGCAATTGTGAGTTTATATCTCACAATTCTGACTTTATAACACGCAATTGCAACTTTATATCACGCGATTCTGACTTTATATCACACAATTCAGACTTTTTAAAACGCAATTGTGAGTTTATATCACGCAATTCTGACTTTATATCTCAGGGCTCTGTCTTAATTACGACAAAGCAGTCAGGAGAGTTAGTATGTTAACGTCGGTGGATTTGAACTGTGTACTTACGTCTTTCCACGTTTGAAACAACATTCCTTCTGATGATCATTCATGTTTATTTGATGCTATAAATTAACTAGAAGGAAACAAAATGATTGGTTCACGAGGAGCTTAAACTGAGGCAGTGATTTGTTACGACACATTAAAGAGCCACAAAACTGTATTTATTGTTTAAATGTCTTTAAAAAATTACCAAATTTGAAAGTTGAGACTTTGTTTCTTATCAAAAGTAACCTGCTCTATCCTGTCTGTCAGCGGGTTGTTAGTCTCTTTGCTTCGCGATGTATTTTTCACTGCGTGAGAACATGATGTAGCAACTGTAACTAAAGGGAGCGGGTCTTTGCGAACGGTCAATTATGATGAGAAGTCATCTAATATTTCACTATGAACTGACACGATGAGAAACGATGAACTATGCATGGCCAGTTGTCAATAAAATGATGATGCTCTTATTGACGTATCATCATGACATGGTCGTGGTAATGTATGGTTTGGCGCCAGCGGTGACGTTTTAGTAATCAATCCATTTGATCGCCTATACGAGGTTTACTGTTACAGAGACATATGATCAGATGACCACACTGACCAGAGCGGATGAAATAGCCAACTCTTCTCACTACAGCACAGTAGGAGTGGACAAACCAAAGCAGATCTTGACTATAAGTCATATTGTGTCTTAATTTGGACCTATTTTACAGAAAGAGACCATTTGACCGACATGTAAAGCACTGTAAAGAACTACAGCTATAAAGATAATTTTATTGATAACTTTATTAGTATCTACACCAGTGGGCGATATCGATCTGTTTATTCTTTACATGTGCTGCAGTTTTGTCGTCTGTTGCTTTTAATGCTCGAGTTCTTTAATGCAGGATGGATTCTGATTGGCTGTCGATGTTTTTATCAGATGTTGATGATGTTTTAAGTTCATCAGCAGAGGGGAAAAAATGCTGTGAAAATGATTTTTAGAGCTATGTCTTTATCTTTAATGTTATTGAAATTTACTGAAGTTACTGAAACAATAACTACAATTAAAATGGAAAATATAAAAGTAAAAACTATAATATAATTTCGGTGCTAAAGTATCACTCTGCCAAAATGGATGGATATTTTACTTGCTACTAAAACAAAACTTTGTTATTTTTAGATCTATTTCTTTATCGTTATAGTTATTGTCCTTGTTGTGAACGGGTCTTTAGGCTTGTTTTCACATGCAGTTTAGGGACAGGTTTACCAAAATACCAAAGACTAGATTCAGGTTTTACCAAAACAAGAAAAAAATCAGACAATAGCATGGTGGTTTCTGCGAACGGCTGTATAATAAGATGTCAAATGTAGCAGAAATGTGTGTCGAAATTCAGTCTCTACTCAGCAGGGTTATTATAGTTTACTATAACACAAGCCTTAAAAAAAAACAAAAAAAAACGTTGTTTGAAATAAAATAAATGTTAACTAAAAAAAAAAAATATATATATATATATATATTTTTTTTAACATTTTCATTGAATTTCAGATAAATAAAACTAAAACGGAAATAAAAATTAATCAAATCTATATAGACATGGTTTAAAAAAAGTATAAAAAAAATTACATAAAACACAACAAATTTACTAAAACAATAACTAAAATTAAAATGGAAAATATAAAAGTAAAAACTATTATATTCAAACTATTTATAAAAACTATAATAATATCTCGATGCTAAAGTAACACTGTTCCAAAATGGATGGATTGAAGTTTTACTTGCTACTAAAACAACTTTTTAGCTGCTTTGAAGAGGGGAAAAATGAACAGACACGTTTCATTGAAAGCAGAGTGCGGTCGGACGAGTTATTCCTGTGTATGTATATATTGCGTTCTGTGAGTCTGTTTTGAGTTGTGACTGTAACGCAGAGGATTCTGCCATGAATCGAGATGTTCAGGGTCACAACAGACGAGCAGCGTCACAGAGTCAGAGTGAACTGATACAGACAAGAGGAGCCACGTGTGTGTGCGTGTGCGTGTGTGTGTGTGTGTGTGTGTGTGTGTGTGTGTGTGTGTGTGTGTGTCAGAGAGATGCAGTGAGAGAGATACTGAACAACAGCAATCATACTGCTCTGATATCATAAACCTTTTGTATTTTATTGCAATTAATTGTAATAAAACTCACATTTCTCAATGCTCATTAAAACTAATGTAATGTAAATGTGGCTGACACACAGCAAGTATTTGAAGTTTAACCTCACTTATTGCTAGGACAAAATCTCCTCCAGTCCTTCTGTCTCTGACTGATAGTTTGGACTCTTTTATCAAGTAAAAGTCTTTTATTATAATTGTACAAACATCCTCCTTCAGCTCGAGCTTCACGTGTCTTTCTGTGTCAAATCTGACCTGATTTATCAAGGAAACGCAATAATAACTTTGATATTGTTAGTAATATTTCAGGTGGACGGAAGCAGCTTCGCTTTACTTGATTATTATACATCATTTATTATAAAAAATCATGAGTATCAAATATGATCATCAAGCTTTTGAGGAAGGTTTATTTGTTCATCTCTCAATCATCATTGTATTGCATTATATGATTTAAAACTACAGAGCTTTGATCATAAAACTAAGCATTTAAATATCATCTTACTAAGACATATCATTGGCAGATATTGAGTGACGGCTGATATTCATATGGATTTTATGTAAGAATTTGCTATACTGTTATAAAGATCTCATTGATCACAAGCATGAGAATTTCTTACTTTTTGTCCATAAATATCAGCATCTGCAGAAAATTGCATATTTTTGCTCACTTTGGGCCTGTGCATAAAAGTGAGCAGTTTTCCCTTCGTATTCTCACTTTATCAGACTATATGAGCCATAAAAGCCTGATGCATCAAATATGATACTCAACAAAACTTGCAAACTTTTTTTTAGACTTTGTCTAAAGGTTCAATAAACTGTTTTATTATTTCACGTACGTGTTTAAAGCCCTACTGTATGTATTCATCTTCAGCATGAATTATGACAGATTTCTGCCCATCAGTGACAAAAACAAGAGATCACTCTCAAAATCCCCAAACTCTCATGCCGTCAGGTGTTTAAACACTCGCTTTCAGGACCGCTTGTATCGGCTTTAAACAGTCTATGTACCTTTTGTGAAGGCAAACAATCACAACTCGTCCAAAAACGCTGCTATTTGCGCTCACTGTTGACGAAACACGAGCGGCGCACCTCAAGTCACATATTTAGAGTCAGGCTTAAAAAAACACAGCGTTTGCGACGAGACACTCGAACGAATGAGCAGAATTAAGAAGAGGAGAGTTACACGAAAAGAAAGAAAGCGTGGTTGTATTGTCAGATGGCGATTGCCCTCCTCTATCGCTGTGTTGATCCTCTTGGAGCGCTGCCTGTAATGGAGCTAATCTCGAGCCGTTTGTCCGAGCCACAGGAGTTTTGTCAATAACAATCAGCGTTCAGCAGGAGTAATTAAGGCCGAGGCTTTTCATTATGCCGGGGGGAGGGGCTTGTCTCCGGGGACGACCGGTGCAATTAGAAACGCAGGCACGCGTCGCCGGGTAATTTCAGGAAGGAGGGGAAGAAACAGAGGACTTTCTTTAGATTGAAGAGGGACTGGTTTTTGTCTCGTGCAAGAGCCGGACGACTAATGGCATAATAAGCAGACGAAATGCTCGGGAAGAACGAGGGAGGATTTTAGGCAGAAAGAGACAAGGGCAGGTTGAGAAAACGAGAGGAGGAAGAATAGGCCAGACGTTGAGCTTTTGACAGAAGAAGACAAGTAAAGAGACATGAGAGATGTGGATTAGATGTGATTAAGTAAGTAAATAACAGGGTTGAGGTTGAGGGTTTCTATGATCCAACAGACATTCGGTCTGAACGGGACAGATATAACAGGAAAAGTTCAGAAAAACTCTATAAATAAATTTGGTGAGACTTATACAATAAACCAGCTAACAAAAATATGTTCTAAGAAGATTTTTCTAACTGAATTACTCGGACAGATTTACTTGTCCAAAGGACAAACAAGCACATGAAAAGGCTTAATGTCGAGCCCTGATTACAATATTGCGTTACTCCCTTTAAAAGTAACTAATTGCGTTCCTTTTTTTCACCTGGGCTGGGCTTGTTTTTTTATAACATAAAAGGTATATTTTTGGGCAAAAGTAAAGACCCTCTCACGCCAAAAGTGAAATAATAAGGAAGTGCAAATTCACGCGTGTTCAGTAGAACAACAGTAAACAAAACTTTCAGCTGTGCTGTTCTGGATAACAGAAGAATAAATGCAGGAGAAAAAAGTTTAACACTTACTTTACCAATAAAAAAAAGAAAACCTATAGTCATGTTTGCTTATGGTTTAACTGAATCATCGAAGGTCAGAAGCAACAATAGCAATAAAGTAAGATTAAATGCATAAAAATGTATGTTTTATTTAACATTTTTAGTTATTGGAGGTTTGCATAGTATTCTATGCTAGAAGAAATATATGATATGTCACCTTTGTTGGCATTGGCTTTTGGCTTGCTTAGTTGGGGACATTTAATTCTATATTTAACAATATTATTACAACATTATTTTCCTTTTATCTCTGTAAAGCTGCTTTGAAACAATCTGCATTGTAAAAAGCGCTATATAAATAAAGGTGACTTGACTTGACTATTCTGATTCTGCATTTCACTGATTTTATTCATTTTGAGTAATATTGAATCTCACTTTTTTTGTGCAAGTGAGATGAGTAAATGCATGCTCACATTTAGTCTAGAATTACAATAACCATCATGTTCACACACAACGCCTCTGCACTTCGAAGTTGCGTTGCTTATTTGAAAAAGTAACTCAGATATTTTGTTTTACAAGTAATGCGTTACTTTACTAGTTATTTGAAAAAGTAAATTGTAATCTGATTTCGTAACTCAAGTTACTTGTAATGAGTTACACATAACACTGAAAGCAACACATGGTGATAATTCCCTCAAAGCTGTTCTGAGTTCATGTCATCTCCACTCAAGACCACCGTGACCCAAACACCCCCGAGCCCAATCTCAACACAGGTGTAAAGTTGTGTGAATCTCCATCTCTTTCTTCTATGAAGTAATGGAGTCTGACAGTAGGCCTGTACAAGTCAGTTTAGATTTTGATGAGGAAGACCTTCCATTTTACTCTAATTTACTTACTTGACCCGAGTCTCTCCCTAAACCATGGCCTGGCACCGGTCCTGAAATACCATCAAAGAAATTAAAGCGGATTAATGTTGAGAAGGTTAAAAAAACAGACTTTATTTGTCTTCTCCAATCCCAAGACTTTTATTTTAAAAATATAACTTTTATAGGACTTCTAAAGTAGATCCATTCTGAAACTGAAGCGATTGCGTGTTCGTCTTCCGTATTGCATCATTTCTAAGTGTTGCCTCTTGTTTACAAATAAAATCTTTACATGATATGAGATTTTTGACAATACATTTCTGGACCATTTACAGTTATGGCTGCATGATTAATCAGAATAAATCCAAAATCTTGATGTTGCTTAGTGTGGTTATCAAAGTGCAAAGGCTATGATTTAATTTAAAATAAATATATGCACTGTGTGTTTCAGTGTGAAGCGCGGCTCTTTGTTTATTTACACCTGAACAGATCATGATCTGGTGTTTTCAGCGCCTCCGAGTGGCTCGATTCACAGTAAATGCTGCTGATTTGGATGCTTATAATGTACATTTGAAAACACAACATGCACTGACCATCTTCCCAAACTTGTAATGAGAAGTGGTTATAAACCTTATAAAGCTGTTGTCAACAAAAGAGAAGCGGCTGTCCTTCCTGTAGCTTTCTGTGTAAAATTAAAGCTTTATGATTTAAAGTCGTCATGAAATTGCGCTGGTCTTTTCTCTATTGTGCCGTATATCGAGTGAAATGCTTCTGGAACAAGAACAAATGTGGGCGGGGCTTGATTGTGTCTGTGAGGAATTGATTGGATGGTTGTGGTTTGCTATTGGCTGATCTCATGTGAGTGACAGGTTATAGCCCCGCCCTTGTCATCAGAGAAGAGATGAGATGCTGCAAGAGGAACTTAGTCTGATTTAAGATTCTTAAAACAATAATGATGTGCACTGATAAATCATTCAGAATAAACACTGCAATATTCGATAAAAAATTTAAATAGAATTGTCAATCTCAATTTCATGGTCAATTTAATATTTGAAAATTAAAAAAATAAGACAGCCATAATTTTACAGCTATACTTAAATACTAAATAAAATGAATGTTATTATATATTTTGTTTCATTATAATAAATATCTATTTTTTATTTTACAGTAAAACATTACAATAGTAATATGTTATTTTAAACATTTGTATCTTTTTGAATCTTTTTTATTTATATTTTATCGTCATATATATATAATAAAAAAAATTGGTCAAATTGTGCAGACCTTTCGAAAAAAGCCATTTTTGCCCATTTTAAATTGCAATTTCAATTTTTATCTGAAACATCACAATTTAGTTTTTACATCAAATTGTGCAGCACTGGATATTCTTGATTGAATAACCTGGATATTCAAAAATTCTGCCAGTTTCAACTATGGTTGTTCGCTTTACATGTCATTCACTAAGGCCTAGTCCACAATATATAAGCCAAATAAGGCCTGGTCCACATCGCAGCTTATTCAGACAGGTCCAGACAGAAGAGGCCTGAGTAAGCTGTGAAGTGGACCAGGCCTGATGTCGAGAGCCGAAGGTGTGTGTGTATGTGAGACGAGGAGTGTATTTCCGAGGGAATCAGAGCCATCAGTCTCCCGGTGGAACGGGCCAATCAGACAGCCAGGATACGCTTACCAACACTGCAATTCAAGACGGATCCTGCCGTAATGATCCCACAGGGACGCATCCCAGAATAGGAAGTTTCAGCCTTTCCTTCTCCAGAAAATATGATAGGATAAAGGAGGGATGAGTCTCTGCTCATTCTAGCTGTGGGAAAACCAATGCATGAGTCAAAACGCACAGGAAATGTGTTTGATTAGAGGTGTTTAGTTGCTTGTGACAACAAATGGGAAAACAGGAAGAGGCACAATCAGACTTTATCACACTCAATTTCACACCTTTATTTACACAAACCCAAAGAGATCTGCTACATTTGCATACTGATTTGTATAACCCAGATAAAAGGATGAATTTCTAATTATTTAATACATCTTGGGACCATCCGCTTGATCTGTGCAATAATGTTAACATAATTGCATAAGTTGGGAATGGGGGATGGAAGCGTTTGTGAAATATTTCAGAAAGCAGAAGAACGCTGATAATCTACTCGCTCTATATATGAGGCTACTGACCTGTTCATTCATATCTTTACAGTAGAACTGCATCAACTGCACATTATCTCTACTAATCCATTGCAATAAATAAAGGCATAAATAATTCATAAGATTTGTTCCTGAGAAACTTTTTAAGAAAGGTTTACAGCAGGTAAAAAGTAGTTCAACTGATCTGAATAATTACACTATTGTCTTCTGTTGAGCCGCTTTACAGCTGAAATTTTATGATAATTTTATAATTAATGAATTTACCAACATTAACACTGTTATTTTGCTGTTTATCACTGGGAAGCTGATTTGAGACAATCTGTATTGTATACAGCGCTATAGAAATAATGCTGAGTTGACTTGACAAGTAGTCAGTCAATATATTTCCAAGATATTTGGCATTTATTAGTTATCCAGTTTGGCATTTATTAGTTATCTAGTTTGGCTGATATGTGTGGGAAATGGGACTATTATTTTGACAGTGCAGATGCACAGGATCTCCCAACAGTTTCTTTATTCGTGAAAACGGTAGCACTTTATTTGGAAACGCTTCATTTTACAGTACAGTACTTACAGTGTACTTACCTAGAAAGTACTGGGTAATATAAGGTAAATACATGGGTTAAGGGTAGGTTTAGGGGTAGGTTCAGGGTTAGTATCTAGTTATTACCCAGTTATTACCCAGTTATTGTAATTACTATAATATACATAGTATGTACATGGGAAACAGGACTGTAAAATGAAGCGTTACCCTTTATTTTACAGTCCTGTTCTCCATGTACATACTATGTACTTATTATGTTTATT
Organism: Gila orcuttii; assembly: GCA_026230005.1. NCBI lineage: Eukaryota > Metazoa > Chordata > Actinopteri > Cypriniformes > Leuciscidae > Gila > Gila orcuttii. The sequence goes on along the minus strand of JAPDVR010000013.1, from coordinate 9,914,487 downwards.
ACAATAATTGGTTAATAACTAGGTAAAACCCTGATCCTACCCCTAAACCTAACCTTAACCCATGTAGTTACCTTATATTATCAAGTTCACAGTAAGTGCTCGTACTGTAAAATAAAGGGCAACTGTGCAAACTACTATAATGTTATTAATTAAAATAAGTTTATATCCAAAGCCTGATTATTTTACAGGTTTATTTTTTCATCAAATTCAAGTAATTTTCTCCATACTGATCCATTTTCAAATTCAAGTAATTTTCTCCATACTGATCCATTTTCAAATTATTCATTTGTAATTTAGCAAATATTATGTTGAGTAAATATAAATGCTATTGCAGCACGTTATTTATTATCTTTTAATTAAATATTGTGATATCATGTACGTATATCGGTTCTCTAAGATATCAGCATCGGCCTTTAAAAAAGCAGTCGACCACTAATATTTTGTGTTATATAGTGTATATATAAATTTGATAATTATGGAAGCTTGTGTCCGCTACAGAATAACAAAATAAAAAAGGTAATTGTGACTTTTTATCTCACAATTCAGGCATTTTTTCTCAAAATTGTGAAATATAAACTCACAATTGCAGGATAAAAGTGAATTATTTGATAAAAAGTCACAACTACCTTTTTTATTTTGTTATTCTGTAGCTTCCATGAAAATGAGCACAAAATCAGTGAGGGGTTTTGAAGGAACATTGTTAAATAGAGAGACAGCAGAACACTGAACAGTTACGTTTACACTAATGGAGTTGAAACACAGTTGTCATGAATAAGAAGACCGAAAATGCAACTGTACTGCCAGAACCAACCCATTTAATTTTGCCACGTTGCACCAAAAGCTACACTTTTTAAAGTCAGCAATAAATATATGCACTGTGCATTTGAAAACACAACATGCACCGACCATCTTCCCAAACTTGTAATGAGTAGTGCTTATAAACCTTATAAAGCTGTTGTCAACAAAAGAGAAGCGGCTGTCCTTCCTGTAGCTTTCCATATAAAATTAAAGCTTTATGATTTAAAGTCGTCATGAAAGGGAAATTGCGCTGGTCTTTTCTCTATTGTGCCGTATATCGAGTGAAACGCTTCTGGAACAAGAGCAAATGTGGGCGGGGCTTGATTGTGTCTGTGAGGAATTGATTGGATTGTTGTGGTTTGCTATTGGCTGATCTCATGTGAGTGACAGGTTATAGCCCCGCCCTCGTCATCAGAGAAGAGATGAGACTTATTCTGATTCAAGATTATTAAAACAATAATGATGTGCACCAATAAATCATTTATGATGAACACTGCAATATTCCAAAAATAAATAAATAATTGATTTCATGGTCACTTTAAAAGATACACACTCATCGACACTGTCGTACAGAGATGTTGTTCTTTTCCTGGTAAATCCCGGTGGCGTCCTGTACTCTGTGTTATTTTCCTCCGCTGTACAGGGTTTTTATTCACCACACCGATCAAGACAAGCCTGAATAAATTGAGGGAGTGCATAGACATTCAAACCACACACTCGCAGGAGAACAAGAGCGCAGTAGCCGACTGTCACTCTGCATTTAGGCTTCTCTCCTGCCATTACCCATACATGTCCTAATTGAAATGCCTCGCGCAGTTAAATGTACATGGACACAAGCAGAATGGCCGAGTATATCAAGCACTTTGCCTATTGTTACTCTCACAATGCGACTCAAACGGCTCTTTTATTGTGCAGGTATCAAGCGCTGAAGTGCTCAGCTTGAATAATGTATCAGTAGCTGGTTATATTCTCTATGTAAATAGCGGGTTTCGCTACGGCGATACGTGAAGCTGCTGAAAATGCGAATGTAATCTGGCGAGGTGTGATTTGAATAGAAGCTTTAGTTTTGAATCCTGTCTCATCTGTTTTGTTGCCTCATGTTTCTTCATCTTCCAGCACACGCTGTCCCTGTTCTGTAGTGTCTCGCGGCCACAAGCAATTTATCAAATTGAGTAAAAGATGATTTTATAAATAAAGTGATTTATAGAGTGTTCTTTTGATGGCTTTGATGGATGCAGTGCGGTGTTGTATAACTCTCCTGCATTAGCTTGTTTTGGTTGGGTTATTTCTGGCCTCACGCTGTCTTTTCTTCGTGTTTCTCCAGGTAACATCGAGTACAGCTGTCCGGCCACCAATGAGTGCGAGATCACCAAACGAAGACGCAAGTCGTGTCAGGCGTGCCGCTTCATGAAGTGTCTGAAAGTGGGCATGCTGAAAGAAGGTGAGGAGAGACAGATGCAGCTTTGAAGAAAAGCATGTTTGTGAAAGGGCCCATCGGCTCGTTCTTCATGCTGATCTTTTATAGCAATTTCCGTTCCAGGGTTATTATAGTTATTTTACTAAAATCATTTAAAAAATATTTTGTTACTTTAAACAATATAAACGGTAACACTTTACAATAAGGTTTCATTCATTACTATACAAATTGTTAGTTAACATTAATTTTAACATTAACTATTGCATTATTACAATTAAAATGTTATATCTGGTAATACTATTTAATGTTACATTAATTTTAACATTAACTTAAATGTTTTATAAATGTTATATGTTTATGTTTTAGTAATTTTAGTACTTCAACTTAAATTCATTTCATTTCAGTAACTTATTTTTTTTTTGTAATTTTAATAACAAATTTTTATTTGTTTAGAGGGTTAGGGTTATGTGTGTGTGTGTGTGTGTGTGTGTGTGTGTGTGTGTGTGTGTGTGTGTGTGTGAGTGTGTGTGTGTGTTTAGCTTTAATTTATTATTTTTTATGTTTTAGTAATTTCAGTACTTCAACTTAAATTTATTTTATTTCAGTTACTTTTTTTGTTGTAATTGTATTCCAAGGCAACATTTGTCACTTTATATTTTCTCAGTGTTTTATTTAAAAAATATATATATTATAAATATATTTTTAATAGTTTTAGTTATAACAATAAAAACACTGCCATGAACAAAACCACACAAAGTAAAAAACGTAACCCAGACAACATACAATGTTTTTGCAGATGATTTCAAGCTTTTGTGTCTTCAGCAGTTCTTGAGAAACACATTGATGTACATGTGTGAAGTGTTCCACCTTTCATTGGGTCACATGTCACTTCCCAATGCCATTTGTCAGTCACATGCTGCGAAGCATCTTTTCAGAGCATCTATATCTGCTCAAACACACGTCAGCGCTCAGGTTCAGCTCCTGCCAGAGACACACACACACACACACACACACACACCGTGTCAGAGCCGTAGATGTAGTTGGCTGGCGTTCCGGTGGCCCGTGTCAGAGCCGCGCTGGAGCCGAGGCGCAGAGACACAGGGATATGCTGAAGCGCTCGACCTGTGCGTCCGACTGATAGAGGTGTAACAGTATTCCGGCTGGAAAGGCTCGTGTCCCAGAGCACACACTCGCTCCCCGACGTATTGATCCGCTAAATGTTTTCCGAACATCTCAGCTCTCTTCCTGCGGATGCTTTTTTTAAAGGCCTGTCATGTGGGAAATCGGTGACAGTCAAATGCACTCACAGATATTTCTTCCTTTCTTCCTTTTCCTTTCCTTTTTTTTTTTTTTTTGCATGTTATTACAATCAAAATGTGATTTTCTCACTCTTGTTTTCCAGATCAAATATTGAAACATTCTTAAATCAAGATACATTTACTGGAGAAGCAAAATGGCTTAAAATAACAAGTCTTAAAATGTATTAAAATGAAGTGAGTTTAAGCTGAAAGCAAGAGGAAATATCTGCCAATGAGGTAGGGAAAATAAAACTTTTTTTTATTTTATTTTTTTATGGAAACACTTTACAATAAGGTTTTATTTGTCATAATTCAATTAGTTAACATGAACTAACAATGAAAAATAATTCAGAAGCATTTATTAATCTTACTTAATGTTAATTTCAACATTTGCTAATAGGCCTACATTATTACAATCAAAAGTTGTATCTGTTAACATTATTTAATGAACCACAGCTAACATGAATAGTTGTATTTTTGATTCATAAAAATGTATGGCTTGTTGTTAGTTAATACATTAACTAATATTAGCTAATGGGATCTTATTGTAAAGTGTTACCATTTTACTCCATTGGCATTGTTTTTAGCATAAACTCACTTAATTTTCATTTTAAAAGCAAGACTTAATATCTAATGTCATTTTGCTTGTCAAATAAAAGCATCTTGATTTAAGAATGTAAGAAAACTCATGTCGACTAATGTGTTTGGCGGAGTAACATAAGAGCATGTGTGCTGGAGTTAAAACAGGTCTGTAATGGTGTGTTTTACCTACAATCCATCTGTGCCTGTGAAAGCGCTTCCGTCTGTGTGGAGCTCAATGAAGTAACGCAATCTCTCCTCTGCACGAGACACCGAGAATGAATCGCATTACTAGCTGATGAAAAATTAATGCAAATATATTATCTGGAGGAATAAGAGCCCAGAAAATTGGGAGAGATTGTCAGATATGAATCACCTGTGTCGAGGTAAAAGATGGAGATTGAACACTAAGATGGAGGAGAAGACTGAAACACTGACATCTGTGCATGTGTCTTCTGCTCATCAAAACTGCGTTTACTGGATCAAAAATACAGTAAAAACTGGGAAAAAAATATTATTATGTGTATATATGTGAAAATGTAATTTATTCCTGTGATCAAAGCTGAATTTTCAGCATCATTACTCCAGTCTTCAGTGTCACATGATCCTTCAGAAATCATTTGAATATGATGATTTAGTGCTCAAGAAACATTTATGATTATCAATGTTGAAAACAGTTGTGCTGATTTAGATTTTTGTGGAACACCTAAAATACATTTTATTTATTTTACAAAACTCTGGGTTATTTGATGAATAGAAACTTCGAAACATTTGACAACCAATCAGAATGAAGCATTCTACTATAGTATAAAATATGATGGTATATTTAATATAGGATTATTTTAGTGTCATTAATATTATAATTTGTGTTAATATTTTGAATTACATTTTATTTTTATGCTTTTAGTTAAGATTTATTTAATTTTGAATTCATTAAAATATTTTGGCAAGAGAATAACCCTGATATATATATATATATATATATATATATATATTTATAATATCATGAAATATAATATGATATGATGTAATATAACAACTAGTCAATAAGGACAACCACAAACAGCAATGAAAATATGACTTGTAATACAGTATGTGAGCATTTCTACAGGCTGGGTTTGTTCTCTGCTCCTCATATAAGATCATTTCAGTCCACAAGTTACTGAACCTCCTCGAAGTCAAACCGCTGTGTTGCACATTCACTTTCGTGTTCATGCTAATCCAGTTTAACCAGCTTTTCCAACATTATGAAAATATGTTCATACATTTCACAAATGAATATGACGATGTGTGAAGTCATCCAGTTGTCATCCCGCGTCTCTCTTCGATGGCAAGGTCAATGTGTGTCTCGGGCGCGACGCTACGTGAGCGCCAGATCAATCAGGCTCTTCAAGGAGAGAAGGAGATGAGACTCAGAGGGTCACGTCTGTCCACGTCTACTTCACCATGTGTACTTCACCCTTGTCTACTTCACCTTGTCTACTTCACCTCATCTACTTAACCATATCTACTTCACCATGTCTACTTCACCTCGTCTACTTCACCATATCTACTTCACCTCGTCTACTTCACCATATCTAATTCACCATATCTACTTCAATCGTCTACTTCACCATATCTACTTCACCATATCTACTTCACCCTTGTCTACTTCACCTTGTCTACTTCACCTCGTCTACTTCACCATGTCTACTTCACCGTATCTACTTCACCATATCTACTTCACCATATCTACTTCACCTCATCTACTTAACCATATCTACTTCACCATATCTACTTCAATCGTCTACTTCACCATATCTACTTCACCATATCTACTTCACCCTTGTCTACTTCACCTTGTCTACTTCACCTCGTCTACTTCACCATGTCTACTTCACCTCATCTACTTCACCATATCTACTTCACCATATCTACTTCACCTCGTCTACTTCACCATATCTACCTCACCATATCTACTTCACCTCGTCTACTTCACCATATCTACTTCACCATATCTACTTCACCTTGTCTACTTCACCATATCTACTTCACCTTGTCTACTTCACCATATATACTTCACCATATCTACTTCACCTCGTCTACTTCACAATATATACTTCACCATATCTACTTCACCTCGTCTACTTCACCATACAGTATGTACTTCACCCTTGTCTACTTCACCATATCTACTTCACCTCGTCTACTTCACCATATCTACTTCACCTCGTCTACTTCACCATATGTATTTCACCCTCGTCTACTTCACCATGTGTACTTCACCCTCAACTACTTCACCATATCTCCTTCACCCTCGTCTACTTCACCCTCGTCTACTTCACCATGTGTACTTCACCCTCGTCTACTTCACCTTGTCTACTTCACCATATCTACTTCACCTCGTCTACTTCACCATATGTATTTCAACCTCGTCTACTTCACCATGTGTACTTCACCCTTGTCTACTTCACCTTGTCTACTTCACCATATCTACTTCACCTCGTCTACTTCACCATATCTACTTCACCATATCTACTTCATCTTGTCTACTTCACCATATCTACTTCACCTCGTCTACTTCACCATATCTACTTCATCTTGTTTACTTCACCATATCTACTTCACCTCATCTACTTCACCATATCTACTTCACCTCGTCTACTTCACCTCGTATAATTTACCGTACCTACTTCACCATATCTACTTTACCTCATCTACTTCACCATATCTACTTCACCTCGTCTACTTCACCACATCTACTTCACCATATCTACTTCACCTCGTGTACTTCACCATATCTACTTCACCTCATCTACTTCACCACATCTACTTCACCATATCTACTTCACCATATCTACTTCATCTTGTCTACTTCACCATATCTACTTCACCTCGTCTACTTCACCATATCTACTTCACCATATCTACTTCATCTTGTCTACTTCACCATATCTACTTCACCTCGTCTACTTCACCATATCTACTTCATCTTGTTTACTTCACCATATCTACTTCACCTCATCTACTTCACCATATCTACTTCACCTCATCTACTTCACCATATCTACTTCACCTCGTCTACTTCACCTCGTCTAATTTACCGTACCTACTTCACCATATCTACTTTACCTCATCTACTTCACCATATCTACTTCACCTCATCTACTTCACCACATCTACTTCACCATATCTACTTCACCTCGTGTACTTCACCATATCTACTTCACCATATCTACTTCAATCGTCTACTTCACCATATCTACTTCATCTTGTCTACTTCACCATATCTACCTTCAGTGTATAACCATCCCGACCGCAGACCAGCGAAGGGCACGCACTCAAAAATCTCACCAGAATAAAACTATACATAACACAAACTCTCCTCTGCCATCAGCAGAGACAAACCTCTAATGGAGAGATAAGGGTTATTAAGCATTAGTTATGTCTGTTGTTATAATTGTTATACAACAATTTAAACATAACATGCATTTGACTATTTTAATTGTACTAACACATTTTAGTCGTTCTGTTAATGTAGAATTATTTTTTTAAGAATATCTTTTGTCGTACATATTCATTTTCTATAAAATAAATTAATACTTTTATTCATCAAGAACACATTAAATTGATCAAAAAAGACAGTAAAGACATTTATAATGTAGCAAAATATTCTATTTCAAATAAATGCTGTTCTACCAGAAAGACTAATAGAAAAGATAGAATGATATAACAAAGCAGGTGTTTATTAACGGCCCAGCAGGCAAATATTTCTAAAGCATTTCCTGCCTGAGAAAGTAGGCAGGGGCGCAGCCGACCCCCCAGAGGTATGGGAAGGGACCGTCCTGGTGGTGGTGGGGAGGATGGAGGGGAAAGGGTCCATCTTGGTGGAGGTGGGGAGGATGGAGGTAATTAGCAGCGTCAGCATCTGCGATCTCAGACAAGTGTAAGTACCAATCTTTTATACTGCAAATATTAGTACGTGATTGGTTAGATGTGAAGGCAATAAGTGACGCAGCGATTGATTCTTCCTGACAGAACTTACGCTAAAGCTTGCGTTTCTTTTGAACTTCTTATTCATCAAAGAATCCTGGAAAACAAAATGTATCAGTTTCCACAAAAATATGAACTGTTTTCAACATTGATAATGATAATACATGTTTTTTGATGTGACACTGAAGACGGGAGTAATGATGCTGAAAATTCAGCTTTGATCACAGGAATAAATTACACTTTACTATATATTCACATAGAAAACAGCTGCTTTAAATTATAATATTTTGTCACAACATTACTGGTTTTACTGTATTTTTGATCAAGGTACTGCAGGCTTATTTCACACATAAACCGATTATTATAAAACATGTGTTTAGCCTGTGTTTAGTGCAGGGCTCGTCATGTGATCTCAACAAAAACACCACGAGGAGAGAGAAATGACTTCAAACAGTAATGATAGAATAATTCCGAGCTGATAAAACGAAAGACTTTATCAGGCACGCAGGATGTTTTCAGTGATGAGATTTACTGCATCGTCCTGGACCCGCTTCATTCCCACAAAACAGGAAGTGATCAATAAGACGACTCAAATGTCAGGGACTACAGGTTTTTTCCTCTGATCAATGGAAGCGAACCGGAGCTGGGAAGAAAGGAACAGATACTATTGAGAGATTACACTGACGTAATCCAAAGACTCTTTAAACCCGCAAGACTCACGTACTCCAGCGTCATCTAGACGTCTGATTTCTGTCGGAGAAATATCTGAGTAGCATTAGCAATCTCAATGCTTGTCTGATATATTAGCCTTGTTTGTCAGGAGAGTGTTTGTTGTGTTTTAAATGCTTAATTAGCTATTTCAGCTTTTGTGATATTACATGCACAACAGCAATAAGTTCAAATGGTTAGTATTCGTTAGTATTTCTTTTAATCACTTATATGTTCTGACTAGGGCTGCATGAATTGGGGGGAAATCGAATTGCAATTTTTGTATATAAAAATTATGATTGTGATTTACAGTGTGTTAAAACAGTGCTTGTTTGTTTGGGTTGCACAATTTGGCCCAAAATGTTGTGGTTATATATAAATATGACTAGCAATAATAATAAGAAGAATAGGTAGCACTTTATTTTACAGTGTCCGTGTTACATATGTTACATTTACTTATTACTTATGTTAGTAATAACAGTATATTATGCATAATTACATGCAAATAACCATATATTAAGTACATGTAGTTAATTAATATTATTCAGTACTAAGATATATAATTACACTGTAACATTGACTCCTTAAAATAAAGTGTAACACCTTACAGTAAGTATAGTCATTACTATTATTATTATTATTATGCTAAGCAAAATAAGAAATATCAATATTGTAATATTTCACTCTAAAATATGAAAATTAAGTATTTAAGGAAAATAATATTAATTTTATTTTTATCTGTCTATGTGAGACTGTAGTTTGAATGAATCCCTTTTCTTTTCACGGCACATTGACATTACAGTGCAGAATGTCTCTTTCAACATTATCCTGAACATTGTATAAGCATTCGTTTCATGTGTCATTGAACGCAAGAGAGACTCTTGTGTGTAAACGTCACATCTTTTGGATGTTCCCGCAAAGTCCTTCACATAATGTTAATTTTGCATTTTTGCATTTTGCAAGTCTACAAGCTTTCATAGACAACCTAGGAAGTTGGGGAAGGTCTCGGTTTTTAAGTTTTGTTACCAGCTGTTCCAACATTGGCAATAGAAAAAGTGATTAATACATGAAAATTCTTTAAAACTTGTCTTTTGTTGACAACAGCTGATTTATAAGCTCTTCTCATTGCGGTATGTGAAGAAGTGTCATGCATGTTTTGTTCCCAAATGCACGTTATAGCGACTCAAACTCAGATACACAGATGAAGTTAGTGTAGAGCAGCATTTACTGTGAAGCGAGAAGCTGAAAACACCAGATCATCAGCTGCTCGACTGTGAATGAAAACTCTTGCACGCACATAAAACGTTTTTTTTTTTCTTAGCTAAATGCATAAATTAAAATTGAAATGCTTCACACTGAAACACAAAGCACACATATTTATTTAAATAAATCACAGACTTTACAATTTGATAATCCTACTGAGAGAAATTACAGTTTTCATTTATTTCGAGTAATAATGCAGCCCTGGTTCTGACTGGCTCCCAGAACAGGTGAGACCACCAAAAATAAGGGCCCTTGCCAAGTCCAGTGACCCCCAACCGGGGTGGAGACAGGCCCATTTGTAGGGGCTTTGCTCGAGAGGGGATTGTTGCTTTGAGAGAGAAATATTACGATTTTATAATCCCACTGAGAGAAATCACAATTTCGAGTAATAATGCAGCCCTGGTTCTGACCTCATGTAATTATTTTTTTGCATACAATGAAAGTGGATGGTGATTTATTCTGTCAAAGAGGAAAAGACACCAAAACAAAGTGTTCCCTAGGACTCGTGTGCTATATTCCTCACGCAAAGTTATCGGAGGGTTTTAGAAGACCTTGTGATATTTGAATATAGTGCTTGACTTGTGTGTTTCGATTCCAACATCTGAGAAAAACCATATGGGTTTGAAACCACGCGTGTGAATAAATGAAGACAGAACGGTCATTTTAGGTGAGCGATTCCTCTAGCACACATACGCGAGTGTGTGAAGCGCGTGTGCGTGGCGGTTGTTTCCCTCGAGGCCTCGTCTGAACAGGTGAGAGGATTACCACAGGCGTGAACATGTGTTTTCCACCAGAGAGACGAGATCACTGACGACACACTGTAGATCATCTCTACAAAACACACACTCACAGCCTAAAGAAAGTGTAGACATCAACTGAATCACATGACCCGCCACAATCATCATTGTGTGTGTGTGTGGTCTGATTAAAAAGAGATTGTCAATGAAATTAATCAAATATGATGTCATTAGGCCCTTCATGTGAACTTCTTATTTGAGTGTTTATCTGAAAGGAACTCACTGTCTTCAGAAAAGTTTCGATGGCATCTTATTTTCAGTGTTTATAAGTGCAGCACTGATTTGTGCACAGGGTAACCGCTGTATTTATGCTTTTCCATAAGTGAATTTGCACTTTCATTCAGCCTGACTGCCGTTGTAAGGATTACCAACTTTTTTGTTGATAAACTGTTGAAAATATTTTTAACTGCAGAGTTGTTTAATTCATGGGAATGTTACAGTTTAGGTTTAGTTTGGTTTCAAAACAACTTTGCTACCTAAACAAGTTCTAGTTCTATTCTTTTTCCTAAATAAGTTTCCCTAAACGATTTTAACTGCGGATTCCAAGAGATTTTTAAAACAAAAAAACAGCCTTTAGGGCCCAACAGCTTTTAATGGGACAACTTTGTATCAGAATAAACCCAACAGGGTGATCAGGATCAGGTCTTACATTAGCCTGAAAGGGTTTATTCTGAGATAAGACACACACACACACACACACACACACACACACACACACACACACACACACACACACACACACACACACACACACCTAAAGGGGTTTATTCTGAATTAACATCCGGCTGGATGTACATTATATCCCTCTTATTACACGACTACTTGCCACATAAGTAAATAATTAGACACGAAATATTGATATAAGTTGAAATATTTTATTAGCTGTTTAGACACAAAGCAGTTGCTAGCGTAGCAAGTTCAAACTAAACAGAGATTTAAGAGATACGGTATACAGTCATAACACTTATTACACAGCATTTCGTCACATAAATAATTATGGGGATGAGATATATTGATTTCAGATTAAACTGTTTTAAAATCATACCTGTTTGTATCTTATAATCCAACAGTGTACAAAACAATCGTCACAAAATGGCAGCATCTGCGTTTGTATGAAACAAGAGAGAGCGAGTCCACGATACTGGATGGCATAATTAAATAACTACACAAAATATTGATTTGACTGAGTTTTCATATTTTATTAGCTCACCAATCGCAAAACTTCCACAATGAAATTTTTTTTCCTAGTAAGCGTACAGGGCTGTTGACTTCAGTGACCCGGATGAGTCTGTGTTTTTGTTCTCAGCGGTTGTTATCTGGGAATAATATACCGCTGGATGGCACGATTGACCAATCAGAATCAAGTATTCCACAGAGCCGTGTTATAAGTATCATTAAGGTACTATTATAAATCTTTGGTCACACTTTAGGGTCCAATTCTCAGTATCAACTAACTATTAACTATGACTTTTGCCTCAAACTCCTAATTACTGCTTATTAATAGTTAGTAGGGTAGTTGTTAAGTTTATGTATTGTGTGATTAAGGGATGTAGAATATGATCATGCAGAATAAGGCATTAATGTGTGCTTTATAAGTACTAATAAACAGCCAATATCCTAGTAATATGCAACTAGTTAATAGTTGCATATTGGAGTATTTGACCGTAAACTAAAGATGTGTGTTCTGTCCTAATGACAAGCTGTTGTACTCCTAAAAGTCCAATTTTCACACTTTTTTTCTTTCTGAGAGTGCATCAACCCACAGTGAGCAACATTCAGTTGTCCTTTGGCAGGATTGTGCTGCGATAGTTTCCTCTTTGTTGGCAGCATGTTTGGGACGAGTGCCTGATGCGGTTTGGCCCGGCTAGAAGAAGCCACGGCACAGGTGTTTTGGGGTTAGATGTCAACCCCATGGTCCCGTTTCTCCTGTCACAGTACGTGAGGAAAAACGCCATGCGTCCAAGAGCTGCCAAATGCAGGGCTCTTTGAAATAGTGCTGACGCGAGGCCAGTTCAGATGGAGGTTGTCGGCAGCCATGAAAGGTGGAGTTCAGGACGCGGCCCTGTGAATTTCCTAGCTAAAAACGGGTCTTCCTAAGCTCCCCGAGTCACTGCCAACTATCCCAGCCACGCGGACACTTTCCCCTCTCGCAGATGATGGGCTCCCAGAACAGGTGAGACCACCAAAAATAAGGGCCCTTGCCAAGTCCAGTGACCCCCAACCGGGGTGGAGACAGGCCCATTTGTAGGGGCTTTGCTCGAGAGGGGATTGTTGCTTTGAGAGAGAAATATTACGATTTTATAATCCCACTGAGAGAAATCACAATTTCAATTTATTTCGAGTAATAATGCAGCCCTGGTTCTGACCTCATGTAATTATTTTTTTGCATACAATAAAAGTGGATGGTGATTTATTCTGTCAAAGAGAGGAAAAGACACCAAAACAAAGTATTCCCTAGGATTTGTGTGCTATATTCCTCACGCAAAGCTGTCGGAGGATTTCAGAAGACCTTGTGATATTTGAATATAGTGCTTGACTTGTGTGTTACGATACTTCTATGGTGTCCTTTTAGGAACTTTGCAACATTCAGTCCAACATCTCAGAAAAAACATACGGGTTTGAAACCACACATGTGAATAAATGAAGACAGAACGGTAATTTTAGGTGAGCGATTCCTCTAGCACACATATGCGAGTGTGTGAAGCGCTTGTGTGTGTCGTTGTTTTGGGAGAGGAAAAGGAGCCCGGGCCCGAAGGCTAATCCGCACTCGGATGCCTTCCACGCTGACCCTAAGCCCTTTCTCTCTCTCACACACACACACCACCACGCTCGCTTTGAAGAAACGACATTCGAGATCCGCTCGCTGGGAATCGGCGGTCAAGTAAAGTACAGCGATGTATTTGTTGACTACCACTCTCGTGTTTCATTGAAGATATTCCCATCTGAGCCGCTCGTTCCTCTGATGCAGCTTGTGGAATCGTCCAAAAGAGTGTAAAGATGCATTCAGTGCTTTTTCTGTCTTAGCGTCAACATGAAATTAAAATGAGCAATTCTTTTTTCTTTTTTATGGAATATTGCAGTGTTTATCATAAAAGATTTATCAGTGCACATTATTATTGTTTCAATAATCTTAAATCAGACTAAGTTCCTCTTGCAGCATCTCATCTCTTCTCTGATGACGAGGGCGGGGCTATAACCTGTCACTCACATAAGATCAGCCAATAGCATACCACAACCATCCAACCATCCAATCAATTCCCCAGTAACAAAATCAAGCCACGCCCACATCTGTTCTTGTTCCAGAAGCGTTTCACGCGATATAAGACACAATAGAGAAGAAAAGACCAGTGCAACTTATGTTTTTCATGGCGACTCAACATGAAATGGCATTCACATAATGTACTTCTGTATTTAAGAAACAGGAAATTTGGTATCAATCGCAGGGCTTTTCACTGCAAACCATTTATTTTCTTAATCAGTATTTTTGTCTTGTTTTCTAGTAGAAATGTCTATACAATTTGAAATCAACGTACATTTAACTTAAGAAGCGAAATAACTGCACAATGTATCAGAAATAAGGGAGTTTATGCTTAAAACAAGAAAAAATATGGGTGTCAGAAAAATTTACTTAATTTAAAAGGAAACCAATATAATTTTTCTGACTCCCCTTGTCAGACATTTTTTCTTGTTTTTTTTTTTCTTTCTTGTAGCACAAACTCACTTAATATAATACCTATTACAACTCATATAATTTTGTTTCTCAAATAAATGTATCTTGATACACATAAAAATGTTTCGATATTTGTACTGGAAACCAAGACAAAAATACTGAGAAAGAAAATATTTTTTGCAGTGATTAGTGATTAGTACTATCTATAGTGTGTCTATACTGTACTTGAATTGATTGGATCAGTGAGGTTGCGATCTAAAGACCTCATGATACACGATCCATCCGTTACAAACCGGCCCTTTTCTTTCATCCCCCTGTCTCTCATCCTGACCCTCTTGTTCCCAGTGTAACGGGAGACTAGATAGTGCCAAGGTTTAATTCCTGTCAGCATCTGTTTAATTACGCCAGTTACTGTTCTAATTAAAACAGGCACCTTTGTACCTCTGAATCTTCAATCCGGCTTTGCAATGGCGTGTGACATGAAGCGCCTGAATCCCACAATGGACGGGATCTTAAGGGAAACCTGACGACCGGAGAAATGTGGCCAAATGTGACCTAATGCAGTTCACAAAAAACAGCCTGAGAGGGTTTGCTGGTCTTCGATGACCTAGTTTGGTGGTTTTTTAACTAAACCAGCAGAGACTAGCTTCAGCTTGGACATAATGGACGCAATCATGAGAAAAAACAGTCCTCGGTTTTGTGTTTCAGACATTTTTGGCAACAATACCGTGAAAAAAATGGAAATGTGCCTTATGTCCTTCAGGTATGTTGTATTAATAAGCTTTTTAAGTTCAAACCATTTGGGCCAAACTTAAATTATATTTACCGTGCATTTAGTCAATCTAATCTTTAGCATAATTCAAAATCATCAAAAGAATGTAGCAAAAACTGTGACAAAGAATGAAAATTAGCCTAGTACTGAAGTTATGTCCTTTAGGTATGTTGTATTAATAAGCTTGTTAAGTCAAACCATTTGGGCCAAACTTAAATTATATTTACCGTGCATTTAGTCAATCTAATCTTTAGCATAATTCAAAATCATTTATCCCTCTCCCCACCGTCTGTGACTATCAATAAAATATATTAAAACTGTATTTGGGAGAAATGAGATTTTACTGGGACTTAGCGAGCATCAAATAATGTCCCGGAGTTTGCGAGGAAGAGTGGGACCACGGGGACCGGCGGGTAATTAGGTTAGTGGGTTGTCAGTGTCAGGAAATTGAAAGACAATCCTAATCAGATTTCTGTTTCTAGGGAATCAAATAATTTGTATAAGGAGAAGAAATCTCCCTATTCGGCTTCTGAAAAGATAATGCAGTTTGTTGTCACAGCTCTTTGTTGCGCTTTTTGTGTCATGTTTGATGAAACAGACATTATAATTCAGATCAAATGCATTTAGCAGTTCATATATTGTGGAGTTGTGCTTTTCTGGGAAGCGTTGAAAATGTAAAGCATGTACAACATAATACTGTTGTCATTTTTCAGCTGATTATGGGTGTTAAATGGAGCCCGTTGCTCTTCTCTTTGTGTCTGTCTCTGTTCCTCCGTCCCTGCTCTAATCTCAGACTCTATAATGTTCAATAAAGGAGAATTGCAGGAGTAATTTGGCGTAGTGGCACACAAACCTCCTCTGACACAGAGGGATGAGATCATTTAGCCAGCAGGGAAGTTTCACCACAGCATGTGATACACGTCCCATAACTTTACCTGCCATTTGTTTTTAAAACAGCAACATTTTCCCTTTAATATGAATCTTTAGATACTCTCTGTATTTCAGCTGTTCCCATTAACTCTTTCCCCGCCAGCTGAGAAAATCAAGGTTTTTCCTCTTGTCTCTTCTATCACTTGTTTCTGCTTCTTCTTCGCCAGTGTTTTGATTAGGAGATTCAGTATTCTTTCAGAAGATGTGTTATAGCGCCCCCTACTGTATAACAGTAAAAGCCAGAAAATTCCGCCAATGGCGGGAAAGAGTTCAAAATTATGAAAACGTTATGTTCCCCAGACCTGTTTTTTTTATGTTATAAAAATGTTTGTTTTTTGTTATTCCTTGTTTGAATGTTCTAAAAAAAATATTCTAAAAATGTCCCGGTTTAAATGTTTATAAAAAATTGTTTTTTTAGGTTATGTGAATGTTAAAGGTGCTCTAAGCGAAGTCGGGTGATGTCACTTCTTGTTGATGTTTAAAGTATTGTCAAACAAAACGGAGGCTAGCTAGACCCTCCCTCCTCCTCATCCGCGCACTAACCCCCCAAATCCTTCTTGTCGGTTATTGGCTGGAATATGTTTCATGGTGCAGGTTAGCCCAGTTTGTTTTTGTTGCGGATAGTGAGATGTTTGCTGTATGTGACAAAAAATGTTTTGGCCTAAAAAACGTGTGACACCGCTTAGAGCACCTTTAAGGGAACATTCCGTTTCATCATTCTTCAAACATTATTGGAATGTTATTTTTGAATGTTCTCTGACCGTTCCGAATCAACAAGTACAATTTAAAGAATGTTAGATGAACGTCCAACTAAAATGTTTCAGAAAAAAACACACCATGAACAATGTATAAATAATGTTCTTTTGCTAACGTTTTGAGAACATTATTAAAGGCCAGATAACTCTAAACAAACGTTCTATTAACATTACTGGAAGAACTTTCCGTGTTAGCTGGGAAAAACATTTGGTGGAGGATTTACTTTGAAATTCATTTTCACTCAGAAATTCAGCTAGTAAATTTCACAAATAATTACAAGGAAACACATTGAATTGAACGTGAAATTTTGAAGTAGAAAGAAAACGTATTTCAATAATGTTTTATTTACAATAAAAAAATATTTTTGACAGTTTCATTTACTTCTTAAGTAAGTGTACTTCTTAAAAAAATGTTTTTGTTTAGATCATTTCCCTAATCATAGGTTGTATTAATTAGCTAGCAACAGCAGAAAAAAACACAATGGTTGCTGCATTAAAGTTGCAGTAGGGAGTTTTGAGAAAATGTTGACTTAGCCTGAAAATTTGAACAAGCACAACTTCCAGGTCCAACCCCCTTGCTCTCTGCTGCGCTACAGCCCTCCCTCCACAGCTCCTCCCCCACAGCGGAGCCTGCCGTGAACGCGCAGGCTAGTAAACATGACCACTGATGACGGCGGATTATAAACAGTTATGGAACATTCACTAATAGGGACGAAACATCAACAATATGCTTTACATTGACTATGGCCTGCCCATACTTTGACTACAAACTTGGTCCTCAAATCATTATGTATTTTGCAATACATGTAACTTTATAACGTTGCACTCTTTCTATAAGTTATAAATAGCTAGTAAGATAACGTTAAAGGATTAGTTCACTTTTAAAAAAAAAATGTTGCTGATAATTTAC
>JAPDVR010000013.1:9866618-9891618 GCA_026230005.1 Gila orcuttii | reverse complement strand
CTCCCACAAAAACTCTCACAAACACTCTCACAAACACTCCCACAAACACTCTCACAAACACTCCCACAAAAACTCCCACAACACTCCCACAAACACTACCACTTTTCCTCAAACACTCCCACAATAACTCCCACAAACACTACCACTTTCCCTCAAACACTCTCACAATAACTCCCACAAACACTACCACTTTCCCACAAACACTCCCACAAACACTCTCACAAACACTCTCACAAACACTCCCACAAAAACTTTCAGAGTTCAAAGCAAAGGGAGATATTTTCTTTTAAAGAAATTGCTTTTTAAGAACTACAGCAAACGACTGGTAGGGACTACACGAGATTCTTCACGGATTAGTGACATCACAAACCCTAAAATGTACATAAACCCCGCCCCCGGAACACAGTCCATGTTGAGAAGAGGAAGAGTTGTTGTAGTCGAGCACATTTGTGAGTCTGCAGCAGCAGCTCATTTGCATTTAAAGGGACACACAAAAAACAACGCGTTTTTGCTCACCCTCAAAAAGTGACAATTTTAACATGCTATAAAAAATGATCTGTGGAGTATATTGAGCTAAAACTGCACATACACACTCTGTGGACATCAGAGACTTATTTTACATCTTGTGAAAAGGGGTATTATACCACCCCTTTAATAGAGCTATAAATGGAATGGCCATAACAATCTGCATCTACCATATTATATTTCCAATTATTACACGGCTCTGTGGAATACTTGATTCTGATTGGTCAATCGTGCCATCCAGCGGTAAGTTATTCCCAGATAACAACCTCTCAAAACAGAAACACTGGCTTATCCGGGTCACTGAAGTCAGCAGTCAGTCCCTCCAGAAAAACGCAGTTTTTTTGTGATTGTTGCGGGCAAAAATCCTTGACTATGCGGCACGTTTTCTTAAAAAATTCGATGGAATACACTGGATATTTATGCAATTTTATGCCCTGAAATTGCAGGAACTAGCAAAAACTGCGGGAACTTGCAAAAACTGCGGGAACTTGCAAAAACTGTTTGATTAAAAAAAAAAAGTGATTCCCCAACACCCTGTTCTCACTAGGCTACTACCTTAATGTAAGGGTCATTTCTTATTACTTCCTATGATAAGCAAGCATACTACATCACAGAAAGTGCTGGGAATATTTAAGTTCTCATCTTTTTTTATTTCAGACCTTAATAAACACATGGTGTTAAACACAAACTTACAAAACTTAAAAAAATGATTTGCGGGCTTCATCATGGCTTCGTCGCGGGGTTTGCAGCTTTTCGATGATGTTCACGTTGCGTAATTACGTCACTTCATAACGTTCCCATGGCAACAGGGGGAAATGGCTGCTCTTGTGTGAAGTAAACGCAACATCTTTCAACTTTCTGCTAAGATATGTCTTTTTTGCAACGAAAATGCGGGGATTATGAAATCATTCAAGCCCCGCCAAAATATTTTACGTGGAAATCGGCAATTTATGCGGCGAAAGTGCGGTGAATTTGAAAAAATGTGGCCCCCGCATGAATATGCGGACTTTGGCTGATTATGCACTAAATCATGCGATCGCATAATCGCGTTTTTCTGGAGGGACTGAGCAGTGCTATATGCCTGCTAGGAACGGGTTATTTAATTATGCCATCCAGTATCGTGGACTCGCTCTCTCTTGTTTCATACAAACGCAGATGCTGCCATTTTGTGACTATTGTTTTGTACACTGTTGGATAATAAGATACAAACAGTTTTTTAAAACAGTTTAATCAATATCCCTTATCTCCATAATTATTTATGTGGCGAAATGCTGTGTAATAAGTAGTGCTGGGCAACGATTAAAATTTTTAATCGCGATTAATCGCATGGTTTTCTTGCGATTAATTGCGATTAATCGCATTGTTATGGGCAAAATTGAATAATGACTTCTAAAGTAGTGTATTGCGCACTTTTGATTTAAATGTACTGCTATATACACAAAAGTGCAATAACTTTAAACAAATAAGGTGCTTTTATACCAGCAGTATTCCCTTTACACAGTAATCTCAAATCTCAACTTAAACATTAATGTAATCAAATCAAATATTTAAACAAAGCTATTTGCCACTGCCAGGGCATTACCTTTTATCTAGTATGTTAAAACGAGTCCAGTTTTCTTGTTTTTTTTCTGAACAGGTATCAACAGGTATCTTTTATCAGGGAGCAGCAGAAACAGTCTATGTAGTAGTCAGAGGTCATGATCACTACTATATAAGTCGACCAACGTTACTTATAGTAGCTTAGGTTTGGTCATGCCATGGTTTCCCACGTAAGATTACATTAAACAGAGTAAAAAAAAACAATTTATACTTTATACTCACGCTGTTGCTGTGTAGCGCGCATACACTTCGGCGTACCCTGACGTGCACCTCTCCAAAAATGTAACGTTAATTCTACGCGTACCGCAAGCGCTGTGATTGCTACAACCGCTCCCCGGGTTTTACATGCTCCCTCTGAATGTGTAATTGCGCGTCAACGCGGACAACGACGCAGAGATATAAATGAAAACCAACGCGTAGTCTATAGCGTATTGTCTTCGGCGTAAGTCCGACGCAGAAGTATAAATCAGCCAAGAGTGAGGTGAAGTGGTCGAGCACAAGGTGCAGCGACAAGCGGGTGCGTTCCTGTGAAGCCGTTGCGGTCATGCTCGCCTCAAGCACGCGCCCGCTCGTTGCCGAAGTTGAATTGTCTATAACTTTTTATAAAGGACGCGCAGCACAAATCATTAGAAGAGAGACTGATCCTCGGCTCGCTGTTAGTGAGTTTCCAGAATCTAAATAGTTATTATCTATAGGTTTTATAGGTACTATCCATAGAGCGCCTGTCATTCACTCGCGGAGCGCAACCCTTTAACTGTTCACCAGAGAGAACCTGCCTCTCTCCACTGCTTGTTTGGGTGGGTTATTTGCTGGCTGACCAACATCCCACCCCTCCTGTGATCATGGTTTGACTGTAGGCCTATGTGTATTCAGAGCCAGTGAGCAACGGACTTTCAAAATAATAATAATAAAAAAAACTGCGTTAACGTGCGATAAAAAAATTGTCGGCATTAATTAATAAATGCGTTAACGCGATAATAACGCGTTAACTTGCCCAGCCCTAGTAATAAGTGTTATGACTATATACCGTATCTCTTAAATGTTCGTTTAGTTTGAACTTGCCGCTGAAACTGCTCTCTCCACGAAGCTTTCCGTTTAAAGAGCTAATAAAATATTTCAACTCAGATCAATATTTCGTGTCTAATTATTTACTTATGTGCCAAATAGCCGTGTAATAAGCGGGATAATGTACATCCAGCCGGTTGTTGTCTCAGAATAAACCCCCTTCAGGTGTGTGTGTGTTATCTCAGAATAAACCCCTTTAGGTGTGTGTGTGTGTGTGTGTGTGTGTGTGTGTGTGTGTGTGTGTGTGTGTGTGTGTTATCTCAGAACAAACCCCCGTTCAGGCTAATGCAAGACCTGATCCTGATCATTCTGAGATAACAACTGGCTGGATGTACATTATTTCTTACTTATAAGCAGGTCTTCCTGTCAGATGCAGTTAAACAGACGTTAAATGAAGAAAGGGAACGTAGCTGCTGTGTGCACATCCTGACTGTGTTGTGTTTTTTGGGGAAGATGGTAATCATTAGCAGGGTGAAGTGCTATCTAGTAAGGAGATTAGGAGGATGTTGACCCTCTTAATCACACACACACTCGCTCACTCATTCACACACACACAGCAGTGCTGCGTCAGCACAGACAGAATTTCAGCAAGGCGCTTACAGCTGACTGGATCACTACTGACCCAAAAACACAGTCTCCTCAAACAGCTCTGCTACACACAGACACACACACACACACACACACACACACAATTTTAATTAATCAATTCAGTAAACTTATTTTCTGTCATTACATTGCATTATATATCTGCTGTTAAAAAAAACATATCCTTCAGCAGTATTTACTGTATAAAACAAAACAATATTGCACAAAAGCCATTTAAAACTTTAACATAATTAGTCAGTGATGGAGAAATATGCACTAATGCAGCTTTACTTATATACAGGTCCTTCTCAAAAAATTAGCATATTGTGATAAAGTTCATTATTTTCCATAATGTAATGATAAAAATTAAACTTTCATATATTTTAGATTCATTGCACACCAACTGAAATATTTCAGGTCTTTTATTGTTTTAATACTGATGATTTTGGCATACAGCTCATGAAAACCCAAAATTCCTGTCTCAAAAAATTTGCATATCATGAAAAGGGTCTCTAAACGAGCTATTAACCTAATCATCTGAATCAACTAATTAACTCTAAACATCTGCAAAAGATTCCTGAGGCTTTTAAAAACTCCCAGCCTGTTTCATTACTCAAAACCGCAATCATAGGTAAGACTGCCGACCTGACTGCTGTCCAGAAGGCCATCATTGACATCCTCAAGCAAGAGGGTAAGACACAGAAAGAAATTTCTGAACAAATAGGCTGTTCCCAGAGTGCTTTATCAAGGCACCTCAGTGGGAAGTCTGTGGGAAGGAAAAAGTGTGGCAAAAAACGCTGCACAACGAGAAGAGGTGACCGGACCCTGAGGAAGATTGTGGAGAAGGACCGATTCCAGACCTTGGGGGACCTGCGGAAGCAGTGGACTGAGTCTGGAGTAGAAACATCCAGAGCCACCGTGCACAGGCGTGTGCAGGAAATGGGCTACAGGTGCCGCATTCCCCAGGTCAAGCCACTTTTGAACCAGAAACAGCGGCAGAAGCGCCTGACCTGGGCTACAGAGAAGCAGCACTGGACTGTTGCTCAGTTTTGCATGTCATTCAGAAATCAAGGTGCCAGAGTCTGGAGGAAGACTGGGGAGAAGGAAATGCCAAAATGCCTGAAGTCAAGTGTCAAGTACCCAC
Source organism: Gila orcuttii (assembly GCA_026230005.1). NCBI lineage: Eukaryota > Metazoa > Chordata > Actinopteri > Cypriniformes > Leuciscidae > Gila > Gila orcuttii. The sequence continues at coordinate 9,886,700 of JAPDVR010000013.1, read as the reverse complement.
AGTCAGTGATGGTCTGGGGTGCCATGTCAGCTGCTGGTGTTGGTCCACTGTGTTTTATCAAGGGCAGGGTCAATGCAGCTAGCTATCAGGAGATTTTGGAGCACTTCATGCTTCCATCTGCTGAAAAGCTTTATGGAGATGAAGATTTCATTTTTCAGCACGACCTGGCACCTGCTCACAGTGCCAAAACCACTGGTAAATGGTTTACTGACCATGGTATTACTGTGCTCAATTGGCCTGCCAAATCTCCTGACCTGAACCCCATAGAGAATCTGTGGGTTATTGTGAAGAGAAAGTTGAGAGACGCAAGACCCAACACTCTGGATGAGCTTAAGGCCGCTATCGAAGCATCCTGGGCCTCCATAACACCTCAGCAGTGCCACAGGCTGATTGCCTCCATGCCACGCCGCATTGAAGCAGTCATTTCTGCAAAAGGATTCCCAACCAAGTATTGACTACTGAGTGCATAACTGAACATAATTATTTGAAGGTTGACTTTTTTTTTTGTATTAAAAACACTTTTATTGGTCGGATGAAATATGCAAATTTTTTGAGACAGGAATTTTGTGTTTTCATGATCTGTATGCCAAAATCATCAGTATTAAAACAATAAAAGACCTGAAATATTTCAGTTGGTGTGCAATGAATCTAAAATATATGAAAGTTTAATTTTTTATCATTACATTATGGAAAATAATGAACTTTATCACAATATGCAAATTTTTTGAGAAGGACCTGTATATATAAATATTTTTTAAAACAGTACTAAAATGCAAGTTTTAGACGACTGATGTTAGTTAGACCACTGACTATCTTTCATCGAAATGTTACAGTGACTTTCTGACCAGAGTCAACGTAAAACGCTGTTCACTTCTGTAATGTAAAAAATTCTAAGTGCAACAGGTAAAGTGTGGGATGGAACTTGAGGAATTGGATTTTTATAAATATTTTGAGTGTACAGACATCACACACAGTGGCCTTCGGTCGTCCTGGGTCCCGTACACACCTGTCCGGAGCGCACATCGTATTTATATGTCCCAGTAAAGCCCTTTATAGGGCGCTTCAGGACACTGCACTCACACACACCCTCTCATCTGTCAGTAAACGCAGTAAACGCCTCCTCATACGGTCAGGCCTATCCAATCGTCCCCTGATTAACTGTTTATTAATCCCTGAGCCGAGTGTCCAGCTCCGCTTGGCTCGCACTGAGAGGAGGCTCTGGAAAGAGTGTGAGTGGCGTCTCATTAAAGCTGATGTGTGGGACATGTTGACAGAGGGTTTTTTTCCCTGCTAAGGTGCTAAAGACCTTTGACACACATACACTAGCTGCTTGTTCTCTGCCGGATCGCCTTTCAGTCCTGGAGTTTCCCTCCGCTCACACTTCACAAATATGCTAACGGGCTAAATGCTAGTCGGACTGTAACTCAACTATGGTTACAAAACTCACAGGATCTTGATTCCGATATGGAAGTAACAGACGTCTGTTGATCATGACGTGTTCAGGATAACAGAACTGTGTGCATGTCTGAGTTGATCTGGAATAAAGCTTTGCATTCCTCTGCTGGTCGACTCAGTTGCCCCATCACATTAGACAGCTGGTGAGCTCCTGTCTTCCGACCCCTGACTCCTATGGCCAGATTCTTCCAGTTGGGAATTCTGCGGTGAGAATGTTTCGGATTGTTTCCCAACCTGTGCGAATTCACGTGGCATGATAGTGGTCGTGCTCTCAAATGTTATTCTGATTAAACAAGAGCGTGATGAAATAACACATAATGGCTCTGTCCTAATAAACAGGTATTGCCTACATAGGCAGCATTTAAAGGCATCGCAGACGCGCTCATGATGCAAAGGCACTTGCTACATTAAGTTGCCTTTTTCAATGCCTCCTTTTTGGCCAAATCCAATATTTGCAGTCACATTAGCGAAATTATAGAGAAATGTTCAATTGCCTGTTGTCAATAGTGTATCGATGTATGAAGAACAGCTCACACATAACTAAGACACTTGCAAAAAAAAGCATCATTACCGTAGACTGTATAAAACAATGGACTAGTTTTCTGAAGAGCATTTTTGAAGCCCAAAGTGGGCGGAGCCGTCCGCCGCGATCTTGACAGCGTCACTCCCAGATAACATTGGCTGAGGTGACGTAACGCTAACAGACAGAAGACAAACGGCTAGTAGTGACATCAGCGGCAATCCACCTGTCACTCGAGTGGCCACACCCTTACTTATGCAGAACTTTAAGGCTTAATATCATTTAAACGTATGAGTTATAAAAAAACTCACAGTTTTCATGAAGGGCATAATTAGCTATATAGACCAAAACCACTTTTTGCACCAGGCTGTTAGCATATTTTTTTCTGCTGTAAAGTTGGGCATTTTAACATGGGGGTCTATGGAATTGATTCTCTTTTGAAGCCCGTCTCTAGAGGCCAGACGGTGAATTGCAGTTTAAGTCACTTCCGTATTGGTTTCGAGAGAGTCTGTGAAATTTTAGCAAGTAAAATTGTCAAAGTCACTTGTGAAAGAAGGCATTATTACATTTTACAATTTTTTAAAAAAATTGACAATACCCCTGTTTTTCTAAATCCTAAAGGTGCGGTCACACTTGTGACATTTCAGTGACATTTCAGTGAAATTTCACAAGCAAAAACGGTCCATTGTCTCTTGTATAAATATATTATTCTATGCATCTCTTGTATAGAAATATATTTCACCCTCACAAGAAAATCCCAATCGTGTGGATTCCTATTGAAATGACTGCAATATCATTTACTTTGAGGATTTGTTCCAGCTACAGCCCACAGTAAAGGTACAGACGGAATCCAGCAATTTCAATAGGAATCCATGCGATCTGGGTGAAACATTTCGCAGGGGTTCAAGTTGGTCATGCAAATTCACTGCGTTGACCATCAGACAGCTGCTTGGTTTGAAAGTAATTTCCCAGAAAACAATAGCCGTCATTTCACTATATTGGTTAACTATAGACCCAATGTAGTCTGGCTATGAGTAACCCACATCTAGCCAATATAACCTTGAATTTGGTTACAACCAAAATAACTTGCAAGATCTTTGATATTCCATCATGTAAGCACAGTCAACAGTGATTACAAGGTGTTTGGTTTCATTTCGTTGACATGTTATCTAATTGATGACTAGTCTATTCTTGCGGCTATGGCTAGACGTTTATTACATTTTTATTGACAGCCCAAATTTTGCCTTGTTTTAGCCTAGACGTCAGGGCTGTTTTTGGGCGGCTATTAGACGTCTTTAAAATGCAAAATTGCTTGCTGGGTAGTGTGCGAGATGCACTTCATACATCGCTACCCTATTGACAATAGATAATAGACCCTTTTTGCACACAAAATTTCGCTGAAATTTGGCTAATGTGTCCTCACCTTACCACCGCGACCAGCCATACTGAATTTGGATATGTTTCTCCTCAGTCCAGTTTTCATAATCAGTCATGGGCACCTGCATGAAACTGCTTTGGTAACGCATGTGCAGTTCACCAGGTAACAGGCATCATGTCACCCCTGATGACGGCGGATAATTCCCCTCGTACACACAGTGATTCCTCTTGTATCCGCCCGTCTCCCTCTCTCTCCTCCTGGCTTGGGTTTGCTGTTTTCTTGTTGTCATTAAACGGTGAAATCTCCTTGATGTGTTGGCGAGGCTGATCTAGCTCAAGCTGTGTAATCTTCTTGTAATGGAGTGTGAATACTGCCGAACGATAAATCACCACCTCATCAGCGGCCTTTATTAAATATAGACACCGACCGACAGGCCTTAGTATATTCAATTTAACCATTGACGGGCTCCATCGTGATGGATGGGGCAATTAAAGCCCGGACCCGACCCCTTGGCCACCCATGCGTGGGATGGGAGAGGTGCGTGAGGGGCATCTGACGCAGAGGACAAGAGTCTTGGCTCTACTTAGTCGACTACTTGACCGGGAAAGTCGTCAACTAATCGTCAACATGCCATTAGCGGTCCTGCATGTGTCGGCTACCAGTGTGTGAGCAGAGATGATGCAGTCATGGTCACTCGCACAGATATTTTGGCTTGTAAAGACCCCGATATACTTCAAGTGAAACTGAAACTGGTGTGACGTAATATAGAGTGAAATCATTCACGTTCATTCGTCAATGTATTTCGCTTGGAGTTTGTTTTGCGAGTTCATAACAGCTCATCAAAGGCCTTGTCCGCACTTACGGTTTCGTTTGAAAAAAAATGCATCTTTTTCTCTCCGTTTTGGTCTTCCGTTCACACTGAAACAGCGTTTTAATTAATGAAAATGCGACTGAGTCATGTGACTCATATTGTACCAATAGATATTCATGTTTAAACCGGTATTGTACCTGTCATGTGCTGTTTATTTTCACACTGTTGCTAAAATGTTACTTTGCACACTCTTCATATTACAGTCCTGCAAAGATGACTGAATTGACTCACATTTGCTATCCTGCGGTAAAACATGAGAGCAATTTTAGCGTTTTAGACCCAAACATATAATGGTGAGTGAGAGCGACCTGGACGCTTCAGTGAATGCTGAGATATTTTGCTAAATAAAATTATCCTGTCAGAAGAGTTGCGCAATAACTTTATTATTTATTTTTCCTTCTGTATCATCTCAGTGAGCTTTTGTGAGGGTTTACTCATGCGCAGTAAAGGTGAAATTAGCGTTTTCAGGCGTTTTCCAAAAGTTTCTCATCCACACTGAAACATCTGAAAACGCCAGTGTGGACGGAAGGCGTTTTCAAATGAAAATGCTGTTTTCAAATGTATCCCGATTAATGTAAACATAGCCAAAGTGAACTTTCCTGCTGGTTGAACACCTCTGAACTCCCATTGGTCTGTGGTGATGATGTAATAGGTGGGTGTGGCTGTGAGGCTCCGCCTTCTTCAATGTAGTAATCCTCTCCCGTTCATTTCTTCTGTTCAGTCCATCGAGGTCAGACATGAGTAAAAACATGAACGCACTGGACAGGACATGAACACGCAAACTCGTATCATATATATCCTGTTGCTGTCTTCTTAAAATGCACTTCTGAAATTTAATGTTCACTTTTGCGTGGCTCCGTTCTGTTGATTTGGCCGTTACAGTTATTATCCACAGTTAAAGACACGTGGAGTCAATACCTTAAGGAAGCTGTTTTGCGGGGTCAGATCCGTCAATACTACACGGCTACTCGTGAACCATAGAATCAGTTTAGCAGTGGAAATAAATTGTGGAATTACGTGACTGATTAAAGCTGGTTTCTGCCTGTCATCAAGCTGAAGGGCTGATGTCAGGCCCAGCGGGTCTCTGGGGACGAGTACGCAGCGGTGCGGGCCGGTCAGAAGGCCACGGAATGCAGATTAAGACAAGGGTATTACTGTATTTAACAGAAGCAAACGTCATATAGTTCACGCTTCACTGACTAAATGAGCTCTAGCCCTGCACTGGGTTCTGATGGGACGCTTATTGCTTGTAAAGTATCGATAGATCTTCATTTAAATCAATATGAAACGCCACTCAGAAGCCATTTTACTTACACAATTGACAAAATAGGCTTGTTTAGTGAAATTCACTGCAGTTTCGAACTGAAATGAACACTAGTGTCAGTAAAACACCAATTATTTTTATTCCTTTTCACACAAACTTAGATTACAGGTGCAGATTAAGACCTTTTTTTGCACAATTCCTTTCACTATACTATATTATGACCTCAAAACACTTTTATTATAGTGCATAACCTGTAAACAAATTTTGAATTTTAACACAAACAGCTCCATATGTTTGACTTATCTGACAGAGTAAACTTGCTCGTTCGCTCACCTGGTACAGAACTGCTCTTGTAATGCAAGTCATAATAAAAGAGCTGAAAAACTACATTTTAAAACGTGATAGAGCATTAACATTTTAGCGTCAGAACTGGTGCAACCCTAGTGAAAAAAAACTATACCAAAATTTATTTCATACTTAGTATACTACAAATCCATTAACATATTTACTGACATATCGCTTGAGACTTACTGATATAAATATAATTAACATTTATTTGGAGTGCTTTTTTGTTGCACAATGCACATTTCTTAATATTAGTGTGTTTAATATCACTATTAGTAAGGATAGTATGATCTCTGTATAATATCAGTCTTTAAAAGCAAGATTTTAAAGTATTCTTAAGTAAGTAAGATAAGTATTCTTGCAATAGTTCCTTTTTAACACAATCAAATATACTTAAGTATATCTTTAGTTGAACTTCAGCACTATTTTTGGATAACTAAAGTGCATTAAGTACAAAATTAATTGTTCCAATTTAGCAGATTTTAAGTATTTCAATTTAGTGTACTAAAAGTACAATTACAGGGTATTTATATTAAATACATCAATATGTAAATCTATTTGTAGCATACTTAGCATAAAATAAATGTACTTCAAATACATTTTAGTATATTTATTTTTCACTAGGGAATACGTACATAAAACGTTACCAGATTGATGTTTATATATTTCGGAATAGAAATATTATAAAGATGAACATTTTATCTTTAGAATAACGTCACAGATGATTCATTTACAATAAGAGCACGAATTAAGAAATCTCATTTTTGACTTCAAGGTTGCTGTATGTTGCAATGTCTTTCCTGCTTCCGATTGAGCTGATCTGTGAAATTATTAAGATCTGATATTTGTCAAATTTTGTACAAACCTCATAAGACTGTAAAAGGATTGTCTTGTGTTTCTCTGGCTGATATGATCGTGGTTGATTGACTGATATAAAGACTGCGAGGTGGAATCTGCTGCATGACTTTTATTTGAAAGTGTATTTTGGCATGAGATGAGGCGAGAGAGATGCATGAGCTCAAGGCACGTAAGAAATCATTTATGGAGCAGCGTAATTTATGAGCAGACATGTATTGATTGGGTCCTTGCTGATGATGTCATGCGAAATGTAGAGGAATCTCACTAACACACATTTGATTTTATCACAGTGGAGACTGTCCATTGACTTCTGTGGCTTTTATAGTGAATTAAGGGTCATTTCTAGACTCTGGCCCTCACACAAACCTTTTTTACGTTATTTATTTATTAACCCAATTACAATGCATATCTTTAAAGGCTGTTTTTCTCAAAATGAGTCAGACATGTTCACTTCAAAATACAAAAGCCCCTCTATAAAAACCTTTACCTCTAATTTTTCTCAACAAAATCAACCAATTTTGTACCTGGATTTCTGTTCTGAAAACGTATGCAAATTAGTGTGTGTTTTAATTAGATGCCTCAGAAAACCTGAAATACAGAACAATTGTCTAAATGTGCTGTTATCAATCTGTTAGTTAAAATATTTAGTATTCTGTCTTAATTAAAACAAACAAGACTGAATCTGGAGATGAAAAGAGGAAGCACATGACAGATTGAACGTGTGCAGTGATTTCTGAAATCACTCCTGATATAACACTGATGAAATGACGCTGCGGGACTGGTGTATTAATAATGCATAAACCATCCACGGATGCGTATCAGTGTAATTCAAGTTTGTGTACTTTGATTTCAAAAGCATATCGGTTTCAAATCTACTCGCTTGTGGATGTGGGCATTAAAATAAGTGTTTTTTTAATGATGAGTTCTTCATATGACCTGAGAACAAGGTGCTTTACTGTGTTTAAGCTCTCATCGAATATAGTTTGACACGACATATGTGCGTAATGCAAAGGTCTTAAGAGCGATGTATTGTTATTTTCAGCATCATGTGACATGGGCTGAACGGTTTGCTTTCGAGAGACGGTGTTGATTGACAGTGAAACTCACACAAACTTCACCAACAAACCATCAGTTTGACAAGGAGGAGGAGACCACAGCCATAAACTGGCAGGAATACATCTCAGCTATAGGCTTGTGAATACAGGCAGATTAAAACTTGTCATTTTTTATGGTTATTTTGTTTGTAAAAAGGCTGCCTGACTCATAAAAAGCCTTTTTGCAAAGGTTTCTGCTTTTGCCTTTTTACAGAATTGAGGCCTTTGATTTAGCGAGCGTGAAATATTTCACGGGGAGACGGCCGAGCTTTTCTTTGTTACAGAAGATGTTTCCAGCAATGAACTTTATAGGGCTGCATAAAAACAAGCTAAAAACTGATTACATTTTTTACTAGTGCTTAAGATAGATCACAATGACAGCTGTTTTTCCACAGAGAGTAACCACTATCTCTGAAACATGTGTAAATGGACATGAGAAGTGATTCTGAGACAGAGATTAAAAACACCTGTGTCTCTAACAAACATTATCAAGACTTTGACTTACTCCCAACACCCAACTCTTACAGTCATGGATAATTGTTTCCTCACCTAATACTTGTTCCTAATCTTATTGTTTAAAATTAAAAGCTGATTGTCATAATCTGCTGTCAAAATGTAAAGACTTGCTCCGTCTCCTTTGAAGATAAGCCATGTGTTACAGGGATTTTACCATGGTAAGAGCTATTCTTGTGAACTATGCAAAGCTTTTATAAAATAAAATAAAATGCATCAATGTTCAATCGATTGTTTTAAATTTTGGGGTTTAAAATACTTTTTTAATTAATATTCATTAATATTCAGTAATATTATCAATTTAACTTGTTGAGCTGAATAATCCCAGCTATGTTTCTCAGAAAGTTCTAGCAAGGTTCTCGTAAAGTCATGAACAAACGTTCTTCCAGTAACGTTTATAGAATGTTTGTTCAAAGTTATCCGGTCTTTAAAGGACAATTCCAGCCAAAAATTAACCTAGGGGTAAATAACACATGGGTACCGAGTTGATGCGTTCTCTGGGATTTTGGGTGTTGGGAGTAAGTCAAAGTCTTGATAATGTTTGTTAGAGACACAGGTGTTTTTAATCTCTGTCTCAGAATCACTTCTCATGTCCATTTACACATGTTTCAGAGATAGTGGTTACTCTCTGTGGAAAAACGTCTACGGTTACGTATGTAACCCTCGTTCCCTGAGTAGGGAACGGAGACGTTACGTCGGATGACGACGAATGGGGTTTCGCTTAGAAAGCCTATCAACTTCGAGTATTACAAAACGAGCCAATGGCAAAGAAATGCCATGGGTCTGCGGAATTTGCATGACGTAACTCCGCCCCACCTCGTGGGTATAAAAGGAGGAAGTCAGCAACAGCAGTTTATGTTTCTTCGCTGAGGAGCCAAGACTGAGCTCAGGCGATCCCCGCGGTACAGCGGAAAGTGGCAGGCAGACGTAACGTCTCCGTTCCCTACTCAGGGAACGAGGGTTACATACGTAACCGTAGACGTTCCCTTTCGTTGTCACTCCGAGTTACGTCGGATGACGACGAATGGGGTTACCAGTCTAATCACGCCACCTTCTCAGCTGTCTTCCAGTGCCCTGCGTAAATCGAGATCCCTGTCATAGACTGGACGAAGGACTCCATTTAACACAGGAATACCAAGGTACACTGGGAAGCATATCCCAAGCTAGGGGAAGTATGCAATTAATGCCAACCCAGAGGGGGGGGGACTTAGAGAATACACATATGACCCGAAGGAAGCATATGGAGAACACTGGGGTGTCCAGCAGCAGGTGGAATATTTCAACCCCAGGGGTGGCAAGGTGGCTTGCCAAGGGAAAGACACATGCTCAGAGAGGCTTACAGTGGAAATACACATGTGGGGGTCGCTCAGGGGAGGGACCATGCACACGGGAGGCACCTAGCCGACGCGCAGGCAAGAGACACTGGCGCCGACGTCAGGAGTACTGGAGGAGCTCAGGGCTTTCGGGGAAGCTCACCTGAGGAGAATATCGCACGTATCCAGTCCGTGGAGTGGAATGGCGAGCAAGCGAAGACACCTGAGCGGGTCCGGTACTAGCTAGTTGAAGCGAGTACATGAGAGGACACAGGCTCCACTCGGAGATTATAGAATCTGGCGAATGTGTTAGGTGTCGCCCAGCCTGCAGCTCTGCAGATGTCTGTTAGCGAGGCGCCATGCGCTAGAGCCCAAGAGGATGCCACACTCTGGGTGGAGTGGGCCGTCACACCAAGGGGGCACGGTCGACCTTGCTGCTGGTATGCCAAAGCAATGGCGTCCACTATCCAGTGAGACAACCTTTGCTTGGAGAGAGCCTTTCCCTTCAGCTTCCCACCATAACAGACAAAGAGCTGGTCTGAGGTCCTGAAACACTGCGTCCTGTCTACATAGGCGCGAAGAGCGCGTACTGGACAGAGCAGTGCCAAGGCTGGGTCTGCCTCCTCCGGGGGCAGCGCTTGCAGGTTCACCACCTGGTCCCGAAAGGGAGTGGTAGGAACCTTGGGCACATATCCGGGCCGGGGTCTCAGGATCACGTGAGAGAAGGCCGGCCCGAATTCCAGGCACGCTTCGTCGACGGAGAATGCGTGCAGGTCCCCTACCCTCTTGATGGAGGCCAGTGCAACCAGGAGCGCTGTCTTTATTGACAGGAACTTAAGCTCGACTGATTGCAGGGGCTCAAAGGGAGCACTCCTCAGGGCAGTTAGAACCACTGAGAGGTCCCAAGAGGGAACGAGAGGAGGGCGAGGAGGATTTAGTCTCCTCGCTCCTCTCAGGAACCTGATGACCAGGTCGTGCTTCCCTACCGACTTACCTTCGACCAGGTCATGGTGTGCGGCAATGGCGGCAACATAGACCTTAAGGGTGGAGGGAGACAGCCTTCGCTCCAACCCTTGCTGAAGGAAGGAAAGCACAACGCTGATCGAGCATTTCCGGGGGTCTTCTTGGTGAGAAGAGCACCAGTCGACGAAGAGGTTCCACTTCAACGCATAGGCGTGTCTCGTGGACGACGCTCTAGCGGAAGTGATGGTAGCCGCCACCGCTGGTGGAAGGGTACTCAAACCTACCTCGAGCTGTCCAGGAGCCACACGTGGAGGCTCCAGAGATCGGGGCGAGGGTGCCACAGGGTGCTCCGTCCCTGAGAAAGAAGGTCCTTCCTCAGAGGAATGGGCCAAGGAGGTGCTGTCACGAGGAGTACAAGTTCGGGGAACCAGGTCCGGTTGGGCCAATACGGCGCGACCAGAATGACCTGCTCCTCGTCCTCCCTGACCTTGCGCAAGGTCTGCGCAAGAAGGCTCACTGGGGGAAACGCATATTTGCGGCCCGGCGGCCAGCTGTGCGCCAGTGCATCCGTGCTGAGCGTGCCCTCGGTCAGGGAAAAATACAGGGCGCAGTGGGTCGAGTCGTGAGAGGCAAACAGATCTATCTGTGCGTCCCCGAACTGGTCCCAAATCAGCTGAACCGACTGGGGATGGAGTCGCCATTCTCCAGGGAGGGGCTGAAGCCGTGAGAGCTCGTCGGCTGCACAGTTCAGCGTTCCGGGAATGAAAATGGCTCGAAGCGACCTCAGATGCTTCTGACTCCATAGGAGGAGGTGGCGGGCGAGTTGTGACATACGGCGGGAGCGTAGACCACCTTGATGGTTGATGTACGCAACAGTCGCGGTATTGTCTGAACGGACTAGTACGTGTTGACCCAGGAGCAACGCCCGGAAGCGGTGCAGGGCAAGGCGTACTGCCAACAACTCGAGGCAATTGACATGCCAAAGCCGCTGGGGTCCTGTCCAGGAGCCCGCAGCAGCATGTCCATTGCACATGGCGCCCCAGCCCGTGGTGGAGGCATCTGTCGAGACAACAACATGCCGGGAAGCTCGTTCCAGGGGGACACCCGCCCTGAGAAAACTGAGGTTCGACCACGGGGTGAAGAACTGACGGCAGGTCGGAGTAACTGGTACTCGGAGCGTGCCTTGTTGCCATGCCCACCTCGGGACTCGGTCGCGAAGCCAAAGCTGAAGCGGTCTCATATGGAGCAATCCGAGCGGCGTGACCGCGGCTGCAGATGCCATATGCCCCAGGAGCCTCTGAAAAAGTTTCAGTGGAATCACACTCTTGCCCTCGAATTGTCTCAGGCAAGTCAGCAGTGACTGCGCGTGCTCGCTCGTAAGCTGCGCGGACATGGCGACCGAGTCGATGTCCATACCGAGAAAAGAGATCCTCTGCACGGGGCAAAGTTTGCTCTTCTCCCAGTTGACCCGAAGGCCCAGACGAGCTAGGTGCCGGAGCACTAGATCCCTGTGTTCGCAAACCTGATCTCGAGAGTGAGCTAGGATCAGCCAGTCGTCGATATAACTCAGGATGCGAACCCCGTGCTTCCGAAGGGGAACAAGGGCAGCCTCGACGACCTTCGTGAAGATGCGAGGAGACAGGGCCAGCCCGAAAGGGAGGACCGCGTACTGGTATGCCTGCCCCTCGAAAGCAAACCGAAGGAACGGTCTGTGTCGAGGAAGAATGGAGACATGAAAGTAGGCGTCCTTCAGGTCGATCGCTGCAAACCAATCCTGGGGCCGAACGCATTCGAAAACGCGTTTGGCGGTGAGCATCTTGAACAGCAGCCTGTGAAGGGAGCGGTTCAGCACGTGCAAGTCCAGGATTGGCCGTAACCCACCGGTTTTCTTGGGGACAATGAAGTAGGGGCTGTAGAAGCCGGACCTCATCTCGGCTGGAGGGACAGTCTCGATTGCACCCTTCGCCAGCAGGGTGGCAATCTCTGCTCTCATGATGGGGGCATTGCCACCGACCAAAGTGGAGCGGACTCCCCTGAAGCGGGGAGGAGACTGTGCGAACTGAATCGCATAGCCGAGCCTGATGGTGCGCGCGATCCAGCGGGACAGACGGGGAAGCTCTAACCAGGCTCCCGGGATCATGCGGACGACAGGCGTCCCCCCGGAGGGGCAGCGAAGCGGAGTAACTGGCCCAGACGTGGACGGCATAGCGGCCCGGTGTGGGGGCACAGTTAGCAACCGCGCCCTGGCAGAGGGGGCCAGGGTAGGACCAGGCTGATCGTCCCGCGGGGGCCTGCTCTGCCAGGGGTCTGGCAACAGAGGGGGACAGGGGCGAAGCGGTCCGTGGACGGCACGCCGTGTCAACCGCCTCTGGAACAGAGGGGGGCGAGGAGAGCACGGCTTGTGGGCGGCGCTCTGTGTCGCCCGAGAACTCTGTGGGCTCAGGGAAGAGAGGGTCGTTTCTGTCTTTAACCACTTTAGGGTGCTGCCCACCCGTGGAGATTCTACCATCTCCTGAAAAACGACCATCTTCCCTGAGCAGCCCTTCTCAGGAGCGCCGCTTGGCCCGGCGTTTTGCGGGAGGAGGGGCGGGAGAGGGCTGTGGCGCCTTCTTACGGCTTCCTCCGCGACCGGCCCGGGGTGGAGGCTGCTGCGTGGGCCGGGCGGGAGGGGCGGGAGCCGCAGGAGGGCGCCCTCGGCGGGAAACAGGACGAGGCGTATGCCCGCCCGGCTCCGCTCCGCGTCCCGCTTGTCAGCCAGGTTCAGCCACAGGTGTCTCTCCTGGACCACAGCTGTGGACATCACCAGACCCAGGGAGCGCGCGGTAACCTTCGTCGCCCGTAGAGCGAGGTCGGTAGCGGCGCGCAGCTCATCAAAGAGCCCTGGGTCTGTCCTACCCTCGTGCATGTCTCTGAGCATCTGGGCCTGGTAGACCTGCAGAGTGGCCATATCATGCAGTGACGCAGCCGCCTGTCCCGCCGCTCTGTAAGACTTCGCCACCAGGGTCGACGAAAATCTACAGGCTTTGGATGGGTGCTTAGGCTCGCCACGAAAAGAAGAACTCTGAGGACATAGTTGCATGGCAACAGAGCGTTCAACCGGGGGGAGCCCAGTGTACCCACGGGCGGCTGCATCATCGAGGGGAGGAAAGGCGGATGAGATCAACGAGCGGTCCCGAGAAGACAACGGGGTCCTCCAGGACTTCGAGATCTCAACATGCACGTCCGGGAAGAAAGGTATTGGGGTTTGCCGAGGACGAGGGTCCAGCCCAGAGCCTTCGCCGCTGGCGCCGTCCAGCCCAGAGCCTTCACCGCTTCACGTCCCATCTGCCCAGTCAGAGACTGTTCACGTCCCGTCTGCCCAGCCAGAGACTGTGTTCCCACCCAGCCTCCCTCTCCCACCTCCTCTCATCTACCTCTCTGATCTTCTGCCTTTGCCTGTCAGCCCCTCAGCTCCTCATCTAATCTCCTTCTGTGAGGTGGAGTCGCCGTGGGTCTGCCAGGCTGCAGCTCCAGTCTGGTCGGTGGATCCCCGGTCTCCATATCCAACCTCCGTGACCAGAACTTCGCCTCAGCCCATCAGTCCATTCACGTCCCCTTGGCTCTTACCTCCTTCAGCTCCACCGTGGTCCATCAGTGCACCAGTTCCGCCAGGCTCCTTCGTCCCCCTGGATCCACCTTGGTCACTCGTCCACCTTCCCTCACCTCTCTCCTGCACTCCTCTGACTTCACCTTGTCCCTTTGTCCCCCCGGCTCAGTCGGACTCCTCACTCCCTTCGGTTCCCCTTTGGTCCTCACTCCCTCTGTCTTCACTGCGCCCTTCTGTATCCCCGCCTGCACCTCAGTCGCCAGAGCCGGCGGCCCCGCCATGTCCCGCTGGATCTTCGGTGTCGCCTGGGCTCATCGGCTCTCCGGCTCCACCCTGGTCTCCTTTACCATCTGCTCCGCCCCCGTCAGTCGGCGCCCTGGAGTCTTCATCCCCGCCTCCTCCATGGCTCCTCCCTCCGTCATCTCCGCCTTGGCCACTCGAAGGGGCGTCTCTGTCCTGGCCACCTGCTCATGCTGCTCCGCCCTGGCCGCCTGCTCATCCTGCTCCGCCCTGGGTCCTTCTTCGGCGCGAGGTCGCGCCTTCTGGACGGGGGGACTAATGTCACGTTTGTGTCTATTTTGATCTTCTGTTTTCAGTATTAGTCACATGTCTTTTGTTTTCCCGCCACTCTTCTGTTACCATGCCAACCGTCATCAGTCCATCTTCATCACCTGTGTCTTGTTAATTACCTTCATCTGTCTCACCTGGTTTATGTTCATCAGTATCTGTATTTAGTTTGTTCAGTCAGTCTTTGTCTGTAGTTGAAGTTACATGGATGTGTTTAGTGTGTGTTTCTGCCCGTCATTCTGCCTGCCTGAAGTCAGTTTAGTGTTGATTCGGTTTCGTTGTAAAGATCATACATTTTTCTCCAAGAATGAAACCAAGTCCCACCTTTCCTTCATATTGAATTTCCTTAGTGACTCAGAAATATGTATGTATTGTGGGTAGTGAACAGTGTTTCATGTCAACTATAAGCAAAGACAGTGCTGTTAAAGTGTTTTGTCAAAGACACTCAAGTGAAAAGAAAACTGTGATAAAGTGTTTTGTCAAAGACACTCAAGTGAAAAGAAAACTGTGATCAACATAACAGTTTTCTTTTCACTTGAGTGTCTTTGACAAAACACTTTAACAGAGGCATTCATGCTCTAACCAGCTTACACAAATACAGTCTAAGAATGTTTCGTTAACCTTCCCATTAAGTTATGGAAACGTTATTTCTCATTATTCCGTTTAAAGTCCAGTTTTTTTAATTAAAAAAAAAAGAAAATTCTTGGTTAAGTAAACGTTTAGGGAACATTCCGTTTTATCATCCTTCAAATGTTATTGGAATGTTACATTTGAATGTTCTCTGAACATTCTGAAACAAGTTGTAACATTTAAAAAAACGAACAGCCAACTAAAATGTTTCAGAAAAAAGCTCCATAAACGATGTATAAATAACGTTTTTGTGCTAACGTTTTGAGAACATTATTAAAGACCAGATAATTTTGAACAAACATTCTATTAACGTTACTAGACCAGCGTTTGTTCATAACTTTGAGAGAACCTTGCCAGAACGTTCATTCTCTGTTAGCTGGAATCAATACGCTTTGCACATGAATCTCTGAGCCATGAACCGAGTCCTGAGCCTGGATCACTGAAGTATTTCACATTTTTGTGTTTATGCTTAGAAGTGAGGCCAGAAGCAACTGCAGATGTTTGACCTGTTCTCCGGCTGCTCCCGTTCATCCCGCCGCCTCCAATCCCAGGCCCTTATTGATCCCTCTTCACATTGTCAAGGGCCCCGCAGTCCTGATCGCAATCTGTTAATTAATGTATCCTCCAGCTGTTCGCCCTCCTGATAAAGCAAATTAAACACTCAGCTTCCCCTTTTTCCCGCTTTCTTATTTTCCTTGGGCTCTTTCTGCCTGTCGGCCCACAAACACTGCAAAGTGTCAGATAGACATCGCCCGCTCATCTCTGCCTCAATAAGACCATTCATATGAAGGTTTGGGGTCAGGTGAGTGGATCAATACTGTAATCTATCAGCTCTTTAATCGAGAGCATGGCAGATAGCGCTGCTTTAGTCCACTTGTGAAGCAATCATTTTAATCATCAGACGCTGGGAGCGCGACTCGTATAATGTGCAAATGCACGGGCAAACATCACTGAAGAGTCTATTGACAGCTGTCAGAGCCAAGGAAACGCATGAATAAAGAGCACAAACAATGATCCCTTATCCGATTTATATGAGCGTTTAATACTCTGGTCTTTCTGTATTAAACAGTATCATTGATGGGGAAATTAAAGGCTTTTTGTTTGTTTTTTTGTATTTGTTTGTCATGCTCTTCAGTGTCCACCAATTGTAGAAAATACTCACATTTATCAAACTAAATGACTTCATACCATACTATAGTTTAATATAAATAAATTGATAATTATTTACTTGAACAATATATTTTCTTTTATGGGGGATCCCAGGAAGGAAGCCCCGGGCTGCCCATATAGACCTAGCGGCATATTTAATTTTTGACAGGAATGAAAATGAGGCAGTGAGGGATAGAAGTGCAATGTGTTCAATGGATTGTATTGGTGTTTGACACACCAATGAAACATATTTCCAATACATATTTTTAAGTTGACAAAAACACCATGAAACAGTTTTAATTGTTTCCAGTTGTGAAAATGACGTTGTAAGACCCATAATTGGAATAATTAAAATTTAACACTAAAAGCATAAATGTCTGAGTAAATATTTAAATTAGTTTAGGTTTATGTTATTTATGTACATTCGTTGAGCACCCCCCTATTTATGTTGTAATGGTTTGCTCTGTTTTAGTATTGGACTGTCTTTAGCGCCTTTAAGAATAGCTGTTCCCTTTAAGATTGGAGCTCTTCCTTTAAGAACGAAAGAAAGACGGAGCAACAGTTTATTTTCTGTTTGTGCAAGAACTTTCAGTAAACAAATGAATTTTACAGATTTTTTTATTATGAATATAGGACTGACCTGAAGAAAAATGCTACATCTACTGTAAATATGAACATATCACACCAGTCCTCAGGTCTTTACACTGGCTGCCAGTTACATTTAGGATTGATTTTAAGGTATTATTACTGGTATATAAATCATTCAATGGCCTAGGACCTCAATACATTGCAGATATGCTCACTGAATATAAACCCAACAGATCACTCAGATCACTAGGATCACATCAGCTAAAAATACCAAGGGTTCACTCTAAGCATGGCGAGTCTGCTTTTAGCTACTATGCCAGCCGCAGCTGGAACCAGCTTCCAGAAGAGATCAGATGTGCTCCTACAGTAGTCACATTCAAATCCAGACTCAAAACGCATCTGTTTAACTGTGCATTTACTGAATGAGCACTGTACCACTGTTCATCCGACTGTTTGTACTGTTATGCTTTTTAATTATTCTGATTTCTTTTGATTATTTCTTTATTTTATCTTTTATTCTAAACTGTTTTAATTATTCTGATTTCTTTTGATTATTTCTGTATTTTATCTTTTATTCTAAACTGTTTTAATTATTCTGATTTCTTTTGATTATTTTAATTTCTTCTATGTAAAGCACTTTGAATTACCATTGTGTATGCCTTGCCTTGCCTAAATGCAGGTATCTCTCTCAATACTCTACTCTATAAGCTTCAATGAACAATATCAATGAGAATAAACATAATTTTACGTTGCTAAGAGTGGTTTCTAGGGGTGTTGTGTAGTGATACATAGAACGGTTGGGTGAAGCGGCCATAGCTGTTTATCGTGAATAAAACACAGCTATTGACCAATCCGAATCAAGGACTGGAACTAACTGTTTTATAATGGTGTTTAACACATAGATTCAGCCGATTAAACATCTTTCTGAAAAAAAAAAATGAGGTTAACAAGAACACCATGAAACAGTTTTAACTGTTGTGAGTTGTGAAAATGACGTGATCTAGGGCCTTTACACAGTGCGTGCTGTTATAAAGACTTTACGTCTGTCTGGTTTCAATATGGTGTCTTCATTTAGTACCAGTGTTGCAAGATTGGAAATGTCCAAGTATCGTACCAAAAGCTAAAAATTATCGTATTTGGAAGAAAATTATGGTACAGAATACGGCTATTTATAGACCAACAACTTTTTGACACGACCTGAAAATTCCTTTATTGCTAAACTATTACCTCAGCTTGGAAACAACTCACCTAAGCATCACGGCATGGAACATTAACTTTTTTTTTTCTTGCAAAACATACAGAGATGACATGGTAATGATATACAACTATACAACTTTTGTATACAATATACAAAAGTAACGTTAACTTGTGCTCGTGAGAGAGAGTCATTCTCCACGATGATTGGCCGAGAAGACGTAACGTGAGATGAGATGGAAGACATGCGTAACACCACGTTCTCGTTCTCCTCACAATCATGACGGTAGACGTAGAATCCAACGCTAGATCAATGAGTACAGAACCCCTATGATTACAACCACCATCATTTGAAGTGTCACAAAATTCTGAAATTATTGTACATTATGGGATTTTTTTCATTATTGATCGTACATCGTACAGAGGTCAAAATTCTCGTACAAATACGATAATTATCGTACGTCAAGGCAACACTGTTCAAATCAAGTCACCTTCATTTATACAGCGCTTTTAACAATATAGATAGTTTCAAAGCAGCTTTACAGTGATAATAGAAAATTACAGTCACAGAGATTGTTTTGGCTTTACAGCAGCTCTAGAATAAAGTTACTGTTCAGTACTGAGTCTTGTAATGACTAAAGAAGGTCTGGTCAAAAGGTGTTTAATACATAAATTCAGCGATGAAACATCTTTCTGGACCTAGGGCCTTTACACAGTGCGTGCCGTTATAAAGACTATCTGGTTTCAATATGGCGTCTTCATTCAGTAGAGTTTTGTAATGAGTAAAGAATGTGTGGTCTCTTGGTTTCTCAGGTTTCTCCAGCCTGTCTCTCGGAGACCAGATGAGTCTATTGCAGAGCGCCTGGATGGAGATCCTGATCCTCAGTATCGTGTTCCGCTCGCTGCCCTACGAGGACGAGCTGGTGTACGCGGAGGACTACGTGATGGACGAGGAGCACTCGCGGCTCACGGGTCTGCTGGACCTGTACCTGTCCATCCTGCAGCTCGTGCGCAGGTACAAGAAGCTGAAGGTGGAGAAGGAGGAGTTCGTCACGCTCAAGGCCATCGCGCTCGCCAACTCAGGTCTGACGAGATTACACCGCATCTAACTGTTCAAACGCTGGAAGAGTTCTGGTTTACTCATCAAGCACAGCAAAGGCATTTTACAAATAATTTCTGTCTGAAATAAATGCTGTTCTTTTGAACTTTCTATTCATCAAACAATCCTGGAAAATTTATCAGTTTCTACAAAAATATGAAGCGGCAGCACAACTGATCTATCTATCTATCTATCTATCTATCTATCTATCTATCTATCTATCTATCTATCTGTCTGTCTGTCTGTCTGTCTGTCTGTCTGTCTGTCTGTCTGTCTGTCTGTCTGTCTGTCTGTCTGTCTGTCTGTCTGTCTGTCTGTCTATCTATCTATTGGCGCTTTTCCACTGCATGGTACGGTACGGTTCAGTTCGGTACGGCACGCTTTGGCCCTTTTCCACTGCATGGTACGCTACGGTTCAGTTCGGTACGGCACGCTTTGCCGCTTTTCCACTGCATGGTATGGTACGGCTCGGCTCGGTACGGCTCACTTGTGGCGCTTTTCCACTGCGTGGTACGGTACGGTACGGCTCGCTTCGGCTTGCTTTAAATGGTACCACCTCTGTTGAGGTTCCAAGCGTACCGTACCGATACTAAAATGTGATGTGGAAGCACTGTAGATCACTGATTGGTCAGACAGACAGAATCGTCACTACCAGCGTCATTGTATTTGCGAGACATCAAACCCGCTAGATTTAA
>JAPDVR010000013.1:9624118-9859118 GCA_026230005.1 Gila orcuttii | reverse complement strand
GCAATAAATCGAGAGGACGAGGAGGAGCGCCCACCTCTTGTGTTGCACTGTAATGCTTTTTTAAAACTACTTGTTATTGTTGTCATTGATGTTTTGGCCTAAATGTAGTTGGAGGGTTTAAGCTGAAGGAAGGGACGATGGGTCGTTCAAAAAGGGGATGTCGTTTCAACAGATTTACGATGCATGGCACAAGTCCAGGAGACTCAAACAATCAGATGTCAAACAACCTATTTTTGGGCTTGTTAAGCCCCCGGCAGAGGAAACGAGGTGCCCATCATCTGCTCTTTTATAGCCATGTATCCAAAATGCGCGGCAGGTGCAGGTCTTTATCACCAGCTTTATTTTTAGGTCTTGGGAAGACGAGAGCAGATTGAACAGGAGGGGTGTCTGACCTCATGTTGACACAATAGCATCGTGTCAGAAATGGCCTTGGAAATCTCCGTCCCTATAAACAGCTTATTACCCCTAGATCCACTCGACAGCTGTACGACCATTAGCCCGAGATATCAATTAGAAAGATCCCGCTTCCAACAAACATGAGTTGTGAAGGCAGCAGCAATGACACTTCGCTCTCCGTTGTCCTCGAGTGTACAGGGACTTCGGCATTCACTACTGATTTCATTTACTTGAAGTGAACTGTGGCGCTGTCGTGATTCGATACTGTGATCGGAGGACCTGAGGGGGATTGAGTCCTGGGGTGCGTTTCCTAAAGCAAACATGGTCACAAGGTCCGTCATTACCAACATCCCAGCTGACAGGGAACGTACTGGCAAGTTGTGAACAAACGTTCGTCCAGTAACGTTAACAAAGCATTCTTTTAAAGTTATCTAGACTTTAATAATGTTCTCAAAAAGATGGCACAATAACATTATTTTTAAATCATTAATGAAACATTTTTTTCTACTTGGACGTTCGTATAACTTTTTCTTTTATGTTACTACTTGTTTCAGAACGGAATGTTTCCTTAACGCTCACATAACCAACAAAAAGCATTTTTAAAACATTTTAAAACTGGACATTTTGAACATTCAGAAATACCGTCATGACTTAATGTGAAAGTTAGCGAAATGTTCGGTAACACTTTATTTTACAGTGTCATTGTTACATATGTTACATGTAGTTAATATAGTAATAACTATTAATTATGCATAATTACTTGGAACTAACCCTAAACCAAACCCTAACCCTTAAGTAAGTATATGTAGTTACTTAATATTACTCAGTACATAAATGTATAACAAAGACACCTTAAAATAAACAAACCAAATGTTCTTAAAATATATTTTTTGTTAGCTGGGATAGTTCAATGATTCGGTGCTTCCTGAAACCATAGTTCCAACTAGTGTACCAAGTGGGTTCTGAAATGTAAAAAATTTGACGTTTTGATCGGAATCATAAACACCTCTGATTGGCCATTGTGTTCACGCGCTCAACGGATATGTCTGTGATTGGCTACAATGATCAACTCTCGTGTGTGTCTGTGTAAGCGCTCGTTGAAGAGCGTCATTGATGTATATTTACAATATGTTTTTTAAGCGCTGATCATTGTAGCCAATCACAGACATATCCGATGAGCGCAGTGAACACAACGGCCAATCAGAGGTGTTTACAATTCCGCACAACAGCGCTCAGTATCGACTTGGTACCGAAGTCGGTACTTTTTGACAACACTAGTTACAAAAAACATTTGCATCACAAACTTCTGCGGTTAGAAACATAGATTCGTGTTAGTATTACTTCATATAGAAGCGCTTGGGCAAAATAAGCAAGCTAACATGCAGTACATTCTTTACCTTTCAATATACATTTTATTATATTTTAGTGTGTCAACGATCAGGGAACGATATTGGGAATCTGAAGTATGATGTAAGAGAAAGCTGCTCAGTTAATGAACCGAATGTATACGGGAGTAAAGTGTACACCGATTACATACTGTATCTTAATGTCATTAAAAAAATTAACGTCTTTCTGTTGTTTGTGCAAATGAACTGTAATAATCTGACTTCTGATAAAGGTGCAGTCACAATAGCAAACTTTTGCATGCAAAAAAGATCCATTGTCAACAGCATAAAGCACTTTCCAACCAAACAGCTCTTTGTCTGCGTGGGGAACTTTACCATCCTCACGTGAAACTCCCGAACGCACAGATTCCTGTTGAAATGGCTGGATTTCACAGAGCAGCGATAAACTTGACCGTACCTTATTTGTGATCTTGAATCGATTCATTAGTAGAAGTTATTACTCCACCACCTGTGCGTGACATCATTAACAACATATTGTTGAACCAAACGACGGAGGTGCGACCATGTTTTTATAGTTTTGGGAAAGTTAGTTAATTTTATCAACAAGGCATTATAGTATGTTAGTTAATCATCGAGTTGTACGGGACACGCACCCCAGGTGGAATCTGTCTCTTCATTGCCGAAAACTTGAAGCCGCCACAGTCTCGACCTGACCAGACAGATAGCGAGGGAGAAGACAATACAGGGATTCATTTCTTATGCAGCGCAACTGTGTGGGTTCACATTAGGGATCAGTTCTGACCAAAATCATGCCAACACAGACAGCAACATAGTGTTGGCCCAGATCCGGCCTACATCTGGGCCGTGTGGATTCCATGTGTACCGGATGTGTGCCGGATCTGAGCCAACACTATGTTGCAGTCTGGGAAGGTAGCGCACATCTCAATTTCATGAATGCAAACGCTTCAAGCTACAGTATGCAGTTGCGAATACACACACTATTTTGCCATCGGAACAACGCAACGCAATAGTACGTTTTAGTAACATCTTGAGATGGACTTACAATAATTAACATATATGCAGCATTCACGTAGCTACCTCACCATTCACCCAATCTGTAAATAGTCCTTTATTTCGTAGTGCTTTTCATTCATCCCGTTGTCAGCTAGAGCAGTTCTGTTGTAGTAAGGACTGTTACACAACAGTAGTAACATCTGTTTTATTTATACCACACTAACCACCACAAAACACTCTTACCGTCCTGATTGGTGCACAGAATTAGGGGATTTTTTTCTGCTTTTTTGACAATGGGACAATTGGTCACATTCATCATCTTCCCAGTTGACATGAATGTTGATTTGTGCCTCTCCAGTCACTGTTTAGGAAGAACAAGATGCATATCTGTAAATGTTGTCATTTATTTATTTGCTTATAACTCAGCATGTCAGAGTCAGAATTGGTCCCAAAATGTTCCAAACGTCAAAATGACGAAGGTCTTTTGTGTTTCTGCTCAAGATATTCATTGTGTATATTATATCACTTTGGCCACGCTGTACAATAATATTGTTCATTTAACAAACACCTGTGTCACTTTTTTTATGCCAGAAATGAAAAAGTAACAAAAACATACTCTCAAAGCCATACGTGTTAGAGTTCTGTTCATTTCATGTCTGCAACAGAGACCAGTCAAGAATATCATATACCAAATCTTTATGACGTGGCAAAAAGTGTACCGTCAATGATAGAGGGCATTTCAGGTAAGATCTCCTAAGTGTGGGAATCTTAAAAAGCATAATTTCATGAACACACACACTTCACTGATGAAAACAAAGAGTGCAATATAGGGATGCTCATTAAGGTTAATTTTCCCGACCGACAACCGCCGCTCGTTATCCGAGTAACCGTTAACTGATAAGATTATAATACTGAATTGGCATTACATAAAAATAAAATTGACGAGTGTCTGTGACCCGTTAAAAATACCCCAAAAAATTTCACGGGTTTATAACGTGCAAACAGCAGCATACAGAACAAAAGAGCCTGGATTCACATCACATTTTCACTCACCTGCAGCATTTCTGACAGTGACAACAGAGAAAAACATAAAATAGGCCTACACTAAATATATTTTTTTTAACTTAAATAATTCACAAATTAAGATGACTTAAAGAAAACACTGAATCCGTTTGAAGCTTTGAAAAACCGGCAGTTTGTTTTCAGTCAGACTAAGTTTTTTCGTCAAATAAAAACAGCAGGCCTTCCTCAATCCACACACACAAAAACATTGCTTCCACCCAAAAAGGTTTTATTTTTATTTTGGGCATGGTATAATAAATGATCTGTGGGGTATTTTGAGCTGAAACTTCACAGACACATTCTGAGGACACCTGAGACTTATATTACATCATGTAAAAAGGGAGATAATAGGTCTCCTTCAAATTGCTTATTGACCAACAAAAAAATTTTTATTTAATAATAATTTTTGTAACATTTTAAAGTCATATTCATAGAACCGCGAATACTAAATGAGGCAAGGGTGTCGAGTTACATTCAAGATATTTTAAGACATGAAGAAAAAAATGTTAAGGAATAAACATTTAAATATGTAATTTTGGTGATCAAAGATGAGATTTGAGGGATAAAATGATTGACTAGAGGGGTCTTTAAGGTTTATGCTGTTGCATTGGCAAGATGTTTTAATTGATGCATCAAGAAAATTACATTTGCGTTTACGTAGTTGGCTGATTCTATTATCCTAACCAATTTACATTGCATTCAAATTACACATTTTATCAGTTCATGCATTCCCTGGGAATCAAACTCATGACATTGGTGTTGCAAGCATCATACTCTACTGTTTGAGGAACATGAATGTTACAGTTAAGGAATGAATCTTGTGATTTATTTTATTTGCACTGATAAAGACACACAAAATCTGCACATGAATGGGTAGATGAGAGTTGAAGGCATGCGCTGGACTCCCAGTATGCATTACTGTCCAGTCTATAAGAGCAGGCTGACGATGACCTTTATCTCCTCTGCTGAAGCGTGTCTCAGTAATGTAGTAACGTGTAAGTGCTGTACGACGTCCTCAGAGACGCGGGCCGGCCCGAAGAGCCCCGAGACACCAGAGCAAACAGCCCAGAACTGACATGTGCTGTGTAGCAAAAACACACAGTGTACCTGCTGCAGATACAAACCCATTCATCTGCTTTAGTTCTGAGACACATTCATTGTTTCATTGTTTTCTACACTTGTTGTTCTACAGCTTCCCGTCTACATTTTTCCCACACTGAATAATGTGGTATTCATCTACATATAATTTGCTTTCAATCCATTTAATGTGTGTTATACTATACTATATTTAATATAACAGTATAATAAATGTTACTATAGACTGCAGAACAAGAAGAATCTGTTTTGTTTTAAACGGCAATGACTGCCCTTTATAGAAGAGTTAAAATCTAGTTTATTTTCTGCATGCTGAAATTTTTTTTTCTGAATGTTATAGCAAGAGATTACAGTCGTAACCGAGGCGTTCCCTTTCAAGGGAACTCACGCTGCGTCGACTGACGCTAAGGGAACGTCTATACCAACGCCACCACAGCGAGAAGTGTCTGTCCAGTGTGAAATCAAAACGAGCAGCTCTAGGACGAGAGCACCCGTGGCCCTGGTGTAGAGTCCAAGTTCAGAGAGGAAAATCTGACGAATGTGTGTGGTGAAGACCACCCTGCCGCATCACAGACGTCCTGTAGAGGCACTCCTGACAATAAGGCCTTAGAGGCCGCCATACTCCTAGTTGAGTGGGACCGAACAGCCATAGGTGAAGGCTGTCCGGTCGACTCATAAGCAAGTGAGATAGCCTCGACCACCCACTTGCTCATTTTTTGCTTAGAGGCTGGGGACCCTTTGTTAGGGGGTCCAAAACAGACAAAAAGCTGTTTGGCTTTACGCCACAGGGCAGCTCTGTGGTTGTAAGCATCCAGTGCCCTAACTGGGCATAGCAAATTGTTATTTTTCTGGTCCGCATCCTGAAAAGGGGGAGGACAAAAGGCATGCAGCACTATAAATTGGACCACATTAGTGGGGACCTTGGGAACATAACCTGGTCTAGGATGAAGGAACGCTTTAACCATGCCAGGTGCAAATTCCAAGCACGAGGGTGCAACCGACAAAGCCTGAAGATCTCCTATTCTTTTAAGAGATGAGATACCGAGAAGGAACAGAGTTTTCAAAGCAAGAAATCTGTCTGGAACCTCCTCCAGGGGCTCAAAGGGAGCCTGGGAAAGGCCTTGGGGGACAATCGCCAGGTCCCAAGTCATAACCCTGGTGCGCGCAGCAGGCCTAAGTCTCAAGGTGCCACGGAGGAAACGAGATACCAAGGGGTCTTTACCTAAAGACATTCCACCCAAAGGAATGTGGTAAGCACCTAAGGCCGCCACGTAAACCTTTAAAGTGGACGGGTATAGACCTGCAGTGAACTGCTCCTGCAGAAACTCCAGCACTGTACCAACCGGGCATTTAACTAGGTCCAGCTGACGGTCACTACACCACCACCTCGGGGTGGAGCATCCATTCCCTGGGCCTCGGCCCCTGCCTCAACAGGATGTCTGTTCCTATGTTCTGGGCCCCAGGGATGTAAGCTGCTCTGAGTGAGAGCAACTTCCCCTGAGACCACAAGAGGATTTGGTGCCCCAGTTTGCATAGCGGAGGCGAACACAAACCCCCTTGATGATTTATATAGGTGACATTTGTCTGTGTGGAGCACATGGTAGCCCCTAAGGTCTGGGAGGAAATTCTTGAGAGCAAGAAATACAGCCATCATCTCCAGGCGATTGATATGCCAGGAGAGGTGATGGTCTCCCCATAGACTCTGAGCCGAGCGTCCTTCTAGGATCGCTCCCCAGCCCGTGAGGGAGGCATCTGTCGTTAGCATCCTGCGACGACAAAAAGCTCCCAACACCGGGCCCTGGGACAGGAACCAAGGTTTCTTCCACATAACCTGGGCACGTAGGCATCGTCACGTAACCCTGATCATGCGAAAGGGGTTGCCCCTAGGGGAAAACCCTTTGGTCCTGAGCCACCACTGCAAGGGTCTCATGTACAGCAGGCCAAAAGGTATCACGTTGGATGCTGCTGCCATCAAACCCAACAGTCTCTGAAACTGTTTTACAGTGAGTGACTGGCCTAGCTTTATTCTTTTCACAGCTGACAGGATGGACTCTATGCGTGCCAGAGACAGGCGTGCCCGCATCAACATAGAATCCCACACTATCCCTAGAAAAGTGGTCCTCTGTAATGGAGAAAGCACACTCTTCTTGGTGTTTAGCCTGTTTCATGTTGGCGAGAACGACATCTCGATGCCGAACTGCCAACTGATGCCACTGAGCTAGAATCAACCAATCGTCGATGTAGTTCATGATGCGAATACCCTGCAGACGCAGTAGAGCCAGAGCTGCATCTACGCATTTCATGAAAGTGCGGGGTGATAGTGCTAGGCCGAATGGTAGAACTCGATATTGGTATGCTTTGCCTCTGAAAGCAAACCTCAGAAACTCCCAGTGATATGGAAGGATGGAAATGTGGAAGTATGCGTCCTTGAGATCTATCGTGACAAACCAGTCCTCAGATCTGATCTGTGGCACGATTTGTCTCAAAGTTAACATTTTGAATTTTAGTTGCATGACTGATTCAGAACTCTTAGATCCAAAATGGGATGCAACCCCCCATCCTTCTTTGGAACAATGAAATACCAGCAGCGGGCGGGCGAGACCCGAAGACACTCCTGGGCGGGCGAGACCCGAACTGTATTTGATAGCCCCTTTCTATGGTCTGCAGGACCCAACAAGAAATATTTGGCAGTAGCTTCCACGCTGTCAAAAATTCTACTAGAGACTGTTTTCTGGATTTAGTTGTTGTTGAGCAATCAGCCCGTCGCCCTGTAATGGTGAACCGGCAGGGAATGACTGAACTAACTGCTCTAGGACCCTCCTCAGAGGGGGCGGCATCCCAGGGCCTCTACGTTTCCGGGTGGAACCTGAGATATGTGCTCGCTGGACACCACTGCGCTCTGTAACACACGAGGTGGCGGGGTTAGCATAACGGTCCCCCGAGGGCACTGAAGGGAGACGGGCACCGTAAAAAGAGGTGTTAACCGCTCTGCTTCGGGGGGGGAACTGCCCTCGATGGGCTGCACCCTCGGACGTCAGGACCTTTTCTTCGCAGCCTTCTTGGAGATAATGACGGTCCTCAGATCCGTCTTACCCCTTGAAGGCTGCTGTTGATCACGCTTTCCGTGTCCCCCGTCTTTTTGTGGGGGAGCACGGTAAGCCACGCTCTGTTTTTGTGTGGCACGGTTTAAGGAGCTGGCTTTGGAAGTTTGGCCCTGCTTCCGCTCAGCAGCCCCGGAGACATGAGTCCGGCGAGGGACAAGTTTCTCGACGACCGAGTTCACTGCGTCGCCGAAGAGGCCAGTGGAAGAGATAGGAGCATCCATTAAAAAATTCTTCTCCTTTTCTTTAATATTGCTCAAATTTAGCCGTCTCCTTGGCAGCCCTGAGAGACAAATCTGTGGCCCGACGCAGTTCGCAAACTGCGTTTGGGAAATTACCCCCGCCTTCATCAAGGTCTCCTAACACTTCAGCCTGGTAAGCCTGCAGCAGCGACATTGTGTGAAGGCATGCTGCAGCCTGACCAGCCGCTGAATAAGCCTTACCCACCAAAGCTGATGTTACTCTAACTGCCTTGGTGGGTAATACCGGGGCCTTGAGGGAAGATGCAGATTCAGGGGAGAGATAGTGCATGCTGCTCTCCAAAACAAACAACACATAAAGCACGTGTGTCCCCACCCATTAAATAACCAGACAACACCAAATAACAGAGACAGTAGAGCGCTTGTGAAGACACAGAAGCTAGCTCTGCTTTGGGCAGGCTTTATAGTTTCCTGGTTCATGACGTCACCCGCCTCTGACGTTCCGTCACACCATTGGACTGAATTTACATGTGCTTCAATACATCATCATGCAAAGCGTGCCCTTAGCGTCAATCAACGCAGCTCGAGTTCCATTGAAAGGAGAACTCAGAGTTATCAGATCAGTTGATATTTCACTGGTTTTGTCCATCCTTCTGTTAGACTGTCTCACAGATGAATTATGTTGAATATCTGTCAGCTGTTAAATTTAACTACACAATTAGATAATACCAGTTTAGCTCAACCAATTACCAAGCAATGCTTCATTTTGTTCAGTCTGTGGTGTAAAAAGGTCGCATTAGCAATTAAAGAAAAAACACTTGGTCAAAATATGGTCAGGTCAAAGTGTCTGAATAATTTTTGGTCCCAAATTGTTATAAACATTTTTATACTGGTAGTCACTGTATGAAGAATTTTGGGGTATAATATGTAACAGTTTACTTTATTTTGCTATCCTCACTTACATAAATGAATTATAGTGTCCTACACACTAGTAAAAAAATATAAAAAAATTATATCTGGTGTCTGAATAATTTTTGGTTTGACTATTTATTGTTATCATTGTAGTTGATTGTGTGAACAGGCCTTTATTCTAGGGTTTGAAACAGCCTTAGTGTTAGTAAAACTATCAACTAAAGCATTAGTATCTATTGTTGGAAATATAATGTTATCAGGATGAATATTTTGCCATTGTGTGTGTGTGTGTGTGTGTGTGTATGTGCCTGCGTGCATGTGTGAGTGCGTGCGTGCGTTTCTGCTCCATCGCTGGACTGTTCTGCATTTCATCAAAGCGTGAATCCCCATCAGTACCAGTTCAAGGCCTGGTATCGTCCCGAACACATCTCCATCACTCTCAGCGCTGATGGCCGACGGAAGTGTGTGTCGGTGTGAGCGACTGGCTTTCAACTGAGTTGCACTTCACACTTTGCATAAAGTAAGAGCTAAAATTACACACAGGCCTGGAAAAGGAGTGTGCAAAAATCCCAGGGGAGCAGCTGCTTCAGACAGAGAATAAAAGGCTTCTCTTTCAACTCTATTCTGCTTGTTGAATATAAAACACAGGCGTTTAATTCTTTCTGTACATTCTGGTTTTAAAATGAGATATGTAGCTTGAGAAATGGATCAGGATGTCTATAAAGAAGATAATAGTTTAATCTATCTGTGTAATTACTGTATGAGATTCAATGTTAGGCTCAAGCCTCATCGAGTCCAAACTCTCCTCTAATTTGTTCAGTTATTTGTATGTTTTCAGACACTAACAGCTCTGTTTATTGGTCACAATCTATGTCTCTTGTGACGGTTTTACTTCTAATCTGTTTATTGGTATTTAACAAGACAATACATAATGGTACATTCAATGGAAAATTAAACATATCACATAGTTTCAATTTAAACTCTCACAACCTGGCTGAAATGATTCCTCTGATGGCAAGTTTGAAGAACCTAAGTGCAGTATTTATTTAAATACAAACATGAACAAACTCAAAATAAACAAAGACTTGGCTTGACGTGGAACGTCTACGGTTACGTATGTAACCCTCGTTCCCTGAGTAGGGAACGGAGATGTTACGTCGGATGACGACGAATGGGGTTTCGCTTAGAAAGCCTATCAACTTTGAGTATTACAAAACGAGCCAATGGCAAAGAAATGCCATGGGTCTGCGGAATTTGCATGACGTAACTCCGCCCCACCTCGTGGGTATAAAAGGAGGAAGTCAGCACCAGCAGTTTATGTTTCTTCGCTGAGGAGCCAAGACTGAGCTCAGGCGATCCCCGCGGTACAGCGGAAAGTGGCAGGCAGACGTAACGTCTCCATTCCCTACTCAGGGAACGAGTGTTACATACGTGACCGTAGACGTTCCCTTTCGTTGTCACTCCGAGTTACGTCGGATGACGACGAATGGGGTTACCAGTCTAATCACGCCACCTTCTCAGCTGTCTTCCAGTGCCCTTCGTAAATCGAGATCCCTGTCAAGACTGGACGAAGGACTCCATTTAACACAGGAATACCAAGGTACACTGGGAAGCATATCCCAAGCTAGGGGAAGTATGCAATTATTGCCAACCCAGAGGGGGGGGGACTTAGAGAATACACATATGACCCGAAGGAAGTATATGGAGAACACTGGGGTGTCCAGCCGCAGGTGGAATATTTCAACCCCAGGGGTGGCAAGGTGGCTTGCCAAGGGAAAGACACATGCTCAGAGAGGCTTACAGTGGAAATACACATGTGGGGGTCGCTCAGGGGAGGGACCATGCACACGGGAGGCACCTAGCCGACGCGCAGGCAAGAGACACGGGCGCCGACGTCAGGAGTGCTGGAGGAGCTCAGGGCTTTCGGGGAAGCTCACCTGAGGAGAATATCGCACGTATCCAGTCCGTTGAGTGGAATGGCGAGCAAGCGAAGACACCTGAGCGGGTCCGGTACTAGCTAGTGAAGCGAGTACATGAGAGGACACTGGCTCCACTCGGAGATTATAGAATCTGGCGAATGTGTTAGGTGTCGCCCAGCCTGCAGCTCTGCAGATGTCTGTTAGCGAGGCGCCATGCGCTAGAGCCCAAGAGGATGCCACACTCCGAGTGGAGTGGGCCGTCACACCAAGGGGGCACGGTCGACCTTGCTGCCGGTATGCCAAGGCAATGGCGTCCACTATCCAGTGAGACAACCTTTGCTTGGAGAGAGCCTTTCCCTTCAGCTTCCCACCATAACAGACAAAGAGCTGGTCTGAGGTCCTGAAACACTGCGTCCTGTCTACATAGGCGCGAAGAGCGCGTACTGGACAGAGGAGTGCCAAGGCTGGGTCTGCCTCCTCCGGGGGCAGCGCTTGCAGGTTCACCACCTGGTCCCGAAAGGGAGTGGTAGGAACCTTGGGCACATATCCGGGCCGGGGTCTTAGGATCACGTGAGAGAAGGCCGGCCCGAATTCCAGGCACGCTTCGTCGACAGAGAATGCGTGCAGGTCCCCTACCCTCTTGATGGAGGCCAGTGCAACCAGGAGCGCTGTCTTTATTGACAGGAACTTAAGCTCGACTGATTGCAGGGGCTCAAAGGGAGCACTCCTCAGGGCAGTTAGAACCACTGAGAGGTCCCAAGAGGGAACGAGAGGAGGGCGAGGAGGATTTAGTCTCCTCGCTCCTCTCAGGAACCTGATGACCAGGTCGTGCTTCCCTACCGACTTACCTTCGACCAGGTCATGGTGTGCGGCAATGGCGGCAACATAGACCTTAAGGGTGGAGGGAGACAGCCTTCGCTCCAACCCCTGCTGAAGGAAGGAAAGCACAAAGCTGATCGAGCATCTCCGGGGGTCTTCTCGGTGAGAAGAGCACCAGTCGACGAAGAGGTTCCACTTCAACACATAGACGTGTCTCGTGGACGACGCTCTAGCGGAAGTGATGGTAGCCGCCACCGCTGGTGGAAGAGTACTCAAACCTACCTCGAGCCGTCCAGGAGCCACACGTGGAGGCTCCAGAGATCGGGGCGAGGGTGCCACAGGGTGACCCGTCCCTGAGAAAGAAGGTCCTTCCTCAGAGGAATGGGCCAAGGAGGTGCTGTCGCGAGGAGTACAAGTTCGGGGAACCAGGTCCGGTTGGGCCAATACGGCGCGACCAGAATGACCTACTCCTCGTCCTCCCTGACCTGCGCAAGGTCTGCGCAAGAAGGCTCACTGGAGGAAACGCATATTTGCGGCCCGGCGGCCAGCTGTGCGCCACTGCATCCGTGCCGAGAGTGCCCTCGGTCAGGGAAAAATACAGAGCGCAATGGGTCGAGTCGTGAGAGGCAAACAGATCTATCTGTGCGTCCCCGAACTGGTCCCAAATCAGCTGAACCGACTGGGGATGGAGTCGCCATTCTCCAGGGAGGGGCTGAAGCCGTGAGAGCTCGTCGGCTGCACAGTTTAGCGCTCCGGGAATGAAAATGGCTCGAACCGACCTCAGATGCTTCTGACTCCATAGGAGGAGGTGGCGGGCGAGTTGTGACATACGGCGGGAGCGTAGACCACCTTGATGGTTGATGTACGCTACAGTCGCGGAATTGTCTGAACGGACTAGTACGTGTTGACCCCGGAGCAACGCCCGGAAGCGGTGCGGGGCAAGACGTACTGCCAACAACTCGAGGCAATTGACATGCCATAGCCGCTGGGGTCCTGTCCAGGAGCCCGCAGCAGCATGTCCATTGCACATGGCGCCCCAGCCCGTGGTGGAGGCATCTGTTGAGACAACAACATGCCGGGAAGCTCGTTCCAGGGGGACACCCGCCCTGAGAAAACTGAGGTTCGACCACAGGGTGAGGAACTGACGGCAGGTCGGAGTAACTGGTACTCGGAGCGTGCCTTGTTGCCATGCCCACCTCGGGACTCGGTCGCGAAGCCAAAGCTGAAGCGGTCTCATATGAAGCAATCCGAGCGGCGTGACCGCGGCTGCAGATGCCATATGCCCCAGGAGCCTCTGAAAGTGTTTCAGTGGAACCGCACTCTTGCCCTCGAGTTGTCTCAGGCAAGTCAGCAGTGACTGCGCGCGCTCCCTCGTAAGCTGCGCAGACATGGCGACCGAGTCGATGTCCATACCGAGAAAAGAGATCCTCTGCACGGGGCAAAGTTTGCTCTTCTCCCAGTTGACCCGAAGGCCCAGACGAGCTAGGTGCCGGAGCACTAGGTCCCTGTGTTTGCAAACCTGAACTCGAGAGTGAGCTAAGATCAGCCAGTCGTCGATATAACTCAGGATGCGAACCCCGTGCTCCCGAAGGGGAACAAGGGCAGCCTCGACGACCTTCGTGAAGATGCGAGGAGACAGGGCCAGCCCGAAAGGGAGGACCGCGTACTGGTATGCCTGCCCCTCGAAAGCAAACCGAAGGAACGGTCTGTGTCGAGGAAGAATGGAGACATGAAAGTAGGCGTCCTTCAGGTCGATCGCTGCAAACCAATCCTGGGGCCGAATGCATTCGAAACCGCGTTTGGCGGTGAGCATCTTGAACGGCAGCCTGTGAAGGGAGCGGTTCAGCACGCGCAAGTCCAGGATTGGCCGTAACCCACCGGTTTTCTTGGGGACAATGAAGTAAGGGCTGTAGAAGCCGGACCTCATCTCGGCTGGAGGGACAGTCTCGATTGCACCCTTCGCCAGCAGGGTGGCAATCTCTGCTCTCATGATGGGGGCATTGCCACCGACCAAAGTGGAGCGGACTCCCCTGAAGCGGGGAGGAGACCGTGCGAACTGAATCGCATAGCCGAGCCTGACGGTACGCGCGATCCAGCGGGACAGACGGGGAAGCTCTAGCCAGGCTCCCAGGAACTGAACCAGCGGGATCACGCAGACGACAGGCGTCCCCCCGGAGGGGCAGCGAAGCGGAGTGACTGGCCCAGACGTGGACGGCATAGCGGCCCGGTTTGGGGGGACAGTTAGCAACCGCGCCCTGGCAGAGGGGGCCAGGGGAGGACCAGGCTGGTCGTCCCGCGGGGGCCTGCTCTGCCAGGGGTCTGGCGACAGAGGGGGACAGGGGCGAAGCGGTCCGTGGACGGCACGCCGTGTCAACCACCTCTGGGACAGAGGGGGACGAGGAGAGCACGGCTAGTGGGCAGCACTCTGTGTCGTCCGAGAACTCTGTGTGCTCAGAGACGGGAGAGTCAGTTCTTTGGAGAATAAGGATTCCTCCCCGGCCCTCACCGGGGAAGGAGTGGTCCTGCTACCAACTCCTGGAAAGAACTGAGTCCCATCTCTGGGGAGCCCCTCCCAGGAGCGCCGCCTAACCCGGCGTGTAGCGGGGGGCGGGGCTGGAGAGGGCTGTGGCGTCCGACCGCGGCCTCCAGAGCCGGCCCGGATGAACGGGCGGGGTGGGAGCCGCGGGTGGGCGCCTTCGGCGGTGGGCAGACCGAGGGATCTGAGCGGACGGCAGGGCCGTCGGGACAGAATCAACGTCAGTCTGCTCATGGGCGGCTGAGAGCTGTTGGGCAAGCCCTCAACCGCACCGCCGAAGAGGCCGACCTGGGATATGGGAATGTCGGACAGACGGGTCTGCGCGACATCCAGCACATCAGACAGGTTCAGCCACAGAATGGTGAGCATCACCTGACCCAGGGAGCGTACGGCCACTTTCGTCGCTCGGAGAGCAAGGTTAGTGGCAGCGCGCAGCTCAGTGAAGAGCCCTGGGTCAGTCCCGCCCTCGTGCAGGACCATGAACATCTGGGTCAGGTAGACCAGCAGAAGGACCATGGCATGCAGTGAGGCGGCCGCCAGTCCCGTGGCGCTATAGGATCTCGCCACAAGCGTAGACGAAAAACTACAGGCCACAGACGGGTGCTTAGGATTGCGCCGAGAAGAAGCACTCTGAGGACACATAGCATCGCAACAGAGCGTTCAGCCGGGGGAACCCCAGTGTACCCATGGGCAGCGGCCCCATCGAGGGGAGGAAAGGCGGATGAGATCAGCGAGCGGTCCCTGATCTCATCATGCACGTCCGGGAAGAATGGTATTGGGGTTTGCCGTGGACGAGGGTCGGCGGCCTTACCCAAAAACCAATCGTCCCGGGAAAGCATGGCCGTCATCTCCAGATCAGACTCGACGAGTAGTCACTTCCAGGAGAATCAAACCCACCTAGTGAAGCTGCTACAAACATAATATCATCCTCTGTAGCTTCAAATGAAACACACGGGCCACCAGAGGGTAGACCCGTGGGAATCACCTGTTCACTAGCGGGCACCGTCATTGAAGAGGGGGGCTGGGGTCGCGGACACATAGTCGGCGCCTTGTTCCAGACCCTAACCCTCAGGTCACCCTGGCCACCAGCCGAAGATCGGGGGGTGGATGAGGGGACTCTCACTCATGTGAGTTCACCGAGTCTCGACCTTAATGACGCGATGATCATGTTTCCATGGAGAAAACATGAGTCATCCACAAGCGCTGCTCTAGCATGATTAAGCCCAAACATACTAGACAACGCTCGTGCCCATCAGAGTCCGATACCAAGCTGCTGCACCATTCATTTTTTTTTTTTTTAAATGCACGGGCCAGCCGTCTTTAAAAAGACGTGCCGCGTGCGAGCTCTTTTAGTGAGAGAAAACTCAAGTGTTGAAGCACCCGGGGAGACACGCACCGACTGGCAGACCACTGCAACAGATCAGCAGGAAGCATGTGCTCGCCGTAGATTGCCGTCACACCAACACTCGAGGTACTCGTTTGTGAAGCTGACAATTCAGAGATGGCTTGTGGAGAGAAGAATAACCTTGGCTCCGAAGCGAAAACATAAAGTGCTGGTGCTGACTTCCTCCTTTTATACCCACGAGGTGGGGCGGAGTTACGTCATGCAAATTCCGCAGACCTATGGCATTTCTTTGCCATTGGCTCGTTTTGTAATACTCGAAGTTGATAGGCTTTCTAAGCGAAACCCCATTCGTCATCATCCGACGTAACTCGGAGTGACAACGAAAGGGAACTATAAACATTAACAGAAAACTCACCAAACATTGGTTACACAAACAATACTAGACAAAGACGCATGGCAAACATGAGGGCTAAAATATCCAAGGACTAGTGAATAAATAAGACACACCTTTGAACATAATCAAGACAACTGACCAATCACAACAATTCACAACAAGACAAGTGACATGGCAGGATCTCATGACTGTAACATGAAACATGAACCCAAAACAAAACTATACATTCCAATACAATATAGGGTTCTCAAGTTTTATCGAAAGCTTGGAGTGAGATCACATGCGGGTAGGGGAGGAGCCCTAATGGAGCCCCGCCCCCCCATCCCCCAATTTTACCTATTGTTCATAATTAACCAGCACAAATTGAAATTATAACAATTGGTAAATCATCCAGCAATTCATCACCAGTGTTGGGCAAGTTACTTTTAAAAAGTAATTAGTTACAGTTACTAGTTACTTCTTCCAAAAAGTAACTAAATTAGTAACTCAGTTACAAATTTTAAAAGTAACTAGTTACTTATGAAAGTAACTATTGCGTTACTTTCAAGTAAAATTAAATTTGAAATGCTCAAATGTGACCCCACCTTTACCCCTCTTTAACGGAACTTAAAATACATGTGCATGTTCAATTATTTATGATAAATTTGAATATTATAATGAAATGGACACTTAATACAATACATTATTAACAGAAACATGAAACATTGTACACGCATCTAAAAAAAAAATGTTGCTGTGGGACAAAGTGAGACTAGCCTCCAATCAAACGCCATGTCTGTAGATATCATGTTTATATAGTGGATCAATGCAAATAACACAATAGATGTTTTGGAATTTTGATATTTATTGCCCCTCAACAGGCCACAACTGGGCAAAATTAAATTAAGCTTGTTAAGCTCGTCGCCATACCTGTCTCTCGTTGACTGACTGGCTTGTGTTGTTCCTTGTGTGTCCTGTCCTGCCCGACTATGCGTTATGATGGGTCGTTCGCAATTCATGAGCGTTAGCCGTTAGTGATGATGGGTCGTTCGCGAATGAGCGTTAGTGATGATGGATCGACTCGTTCGAGAATGAGCTTTTGATGGGTCGTTCGCGATTCGCGAATGAGCCGACTCTAAGAGCCGGCTCTTTTAGGTGAACGTTGGGAGCTGGCTCGCATATCTGAAGAGCCGACTCTATTTTTACAAATTTAGCCTATAGAAATTAAATAATTATGTAATACAAATTGAAATATTATAGTCAAAGTCATTTAAAGAGCCGTTTGTGAGCCAAAAGAGCCGGCTCTTTTCAGTGAGCTGAGTCAAAAGAGCCGAATGCCCATCACTACTATGCGTGCTTTCGAACACCCGCCCAACTCTACATCTGATTGGCTTACAATGACATTTTACTCTACCTTATAGCCAATCGTCAGCATTTATGCGCTTGTCTCGTTCTCTGCCCACTAACCAAGGAAGAACAGTAAAACAAGTATTTGCCTCTCGCTCAGAGATCTAGTTGGTCTGATGAAAAAAAAAAACAGCTTCATCAGTTATAGTAACGCGCCGCATTTTTTGGCAGTAACGGTAACGGCGTTATTAAGATGAGAAGAGTAATCAATTAGATTACTCGTTACTGGAAAAAGTAATGCCGTTAGTAAAGTTATTCCCATCACTGTTCATCACATCAAATATACTCTTTAATGTTATATTTCAAAATTACAAATATACAAAAAATACAAAAATACAACAAATTGCTCCAAACAGTTTGGAAAAACAACTCTTTTTGCATTTTGAATGTGTCTAGTCGAAATGCTGTAATGATTTATTGTGTGGTGGGACATTGTGAACAAATGGACATTTTAGAGTATTAAGGTGTGTGTGTGTGTGTGTGTGTGTGTGTGTGTGTGTGTGTGTGTGTGTGTGTGTGTGTGTGTGTCAAGTCAAGTCAAGACAAATCAAATATATTTATATAGTGCTTTTCACAATACAGATTGTATCAAAGCTGCTTCACAGTATCAATCAAAACAACTTAACAATGTTTGTTTATTACTGGAAAAAAGACATCCAAGTTTGGTAGAGCTGATCAATGGTATGATTGGTTAATTAATTTGAATATCCCCAACTGAGCAAGCCAAAGGCAACAGTGGCAAGGAACCGAAAAACTCCATCCAGTGACCTAATGGTGTCCTAACACCCCATCAGATGACCCAATGGAGAAAAAAAAAAACCTTGGGAGAACCTTGGGAGAACCCAGGCTCAGTCGGGGGCCAGTTCTCCTCTGGCATTTATGAACTAGAGGCCGAATTTACAGTAACCGTTAGATAAAAAATGTATATGAATGCCTGGCTAAATAGATGCGTCTTCAGTCTAGTTTTAAACTGGGAGAGCGAGTCTGAGCTACGAACAATATCAGGAAGGCTATTCCAGAGCTTCGGAGTTAATGTGAAAATGCTCTGCCTCCTTTGGTGGATCTGGATATCCTAGGAATGACCAGAAGCCTCGAATTTAGTGATCTTAAAGAGCGCGATGGATTGTAAGGCGATAGAAGATCCGTTAAATAGACTGGAGCTAAACCATTTAGAGCTTTATAAGTCAAAAGCAATACCTTGTATTTAATACGGAACTTTATAGGTAACCAATGAAGTGATGATAAAATCGGTGTTATATGATCATATTTTCTTGATCTAGTAAGAACTCTAGCGGCTGCATTTTGGACTAACTGTAGCTTGTTTATTGAAGATGCAGGACAACCAGCTAATAAAGCATTACAGTAATCTAGTCTCGAGGTCATGAATGCATGAACTAACTTTTCTGCATCAGAGACTGATAGCATATTACGTAGCTTAGCAATGTTTCTAAGGTGGAAAAAGGCAGTTTTTGTAACATATGAAATATTCTTTTCAAAAGACAGGTTGCAGTCTAATGTAACACCCAGGTCTTTTACTGTAGCGGATAAAGTAACAGGGCATCCTACTATGTTAAAGTCGTGCTGTGAAAGGTTTTGTGGACGGTTTTTAGAACCTATAAGTATTACCTCTGTCTTGTCTGGATTTAATAAAAGAAAATTACGCGTCATCCAATCTTTTATATCTTTAACACAATCTGTCAATTTGGATAATTTAGCGTATTCATCTGGCCGTGATGAAATATATATTTGAGTGTCATCAGCATAACAATGGAAACTAATTCCATGTTTCCTTTGAATATTACCAAGTGGCAGCATATATATTAAGAATAATAAAGGGCGTAACACAGATCCCTGCGGCACTCCATAGTTTGCCGAAGTTATAATCGATTTTTCTCCATTTAAGTAGACGAAATGGTAGCGGTCAGATAAGTATGACCTGAACCAGCTTAATGCTTGTCCTTGAACACCAGTGTAATTTTGTAGTCGATCTAAGAGTATTGTGTGATCTATAGTATCGAACGCAGCACTAAGATCAAGTAAAACTAGTACTGAGATACAGCCTTGGTCCGAAGCTAAAGGTAAATCATTTGTGATTCTAACAAGCGCAGTTTTAGTGCTATGATGTGGCCTGAATCCAGACTGAAACTTTTCATAGATGTCGTTCCCTTTCGTCCTGGGAACTCCGACGTGTCGTCGGGGGAGTTCCCTGACGAATTGGGATCACGCTAGGGAGCCAACTGCCTTCGAGAGAATTTAAACGAGCCAATAGACATTGGCATGCAAGGTTTGCATTCCGTGACCCGCCTACCAGCGCGGGTATAAAAGGCGGAAGTAAACATTGCGCAATGCTTTTTGCTTCGGAGCCATTCAGTGTCTCTCTGAGCTGCTGTATTCCGAGGAAATATTGAAAAACGAGTCTTCTTTGGCGAAAGGAATCCTCTGCTGCTGGTGTGACGGCGCTTCAAGTGGCCATCGCTTCCCGTTGCCGGCCGTTTCTCTCTCTCTATTCAAACAAAGAGCTGTTTTAACGGCTGGTATTGGTAACGGTGAGTGCAGCACACGGGCTTGCAGTTTCCCCGCTGTGTCTGCCGCGGTGGTCCCTTTGTGCCTCGGCACATAAAAGAGCATTTCTTTTTGTCTAAAAGAGCAACACGAGTGAAGATCGCGTCCTTTTCAGGATGACGTTTCACTCGTGTGTTTCTGGATGCGATCGTTTCCTGTCCTTATTTGACGGCCACGTTCATTGTTTCACATGCCTAATCAGTGTGTGAGACTACGTTCGTGGGTGGTTCATGTTCTCCCAGGAGTGCATGACCACGTCGGCACGCTGTTCGTCTCCCCTTTCTCGTAAAGGCTTGAGCCGCTCAGCGTGCCGTGTGCCGTCGAGCGCCGGCTGACAGCGCGGGTTGTCACGGCAACCCAGCGCGCGTCATTCGGCGCTCAAGATGCGCGGTCAAGATCAAGACTCATGTGCCTCTATGAGGTGAGTCCCTTTGCTTATTTCCCCGATATAGTTTCTCTTCTGGTGCACCAGAAGAGGGCTACTTTGGCGAATAACATTGGTGATCTGAGGGTTTCAGTGAGCACGAACCACTCACTCCTCTAGCGCATCGCAAACATGCTGAGACTGTGTTCGTGGGTGGTTTATGCTTTCTTATGAGAGCATGACCACGTCGGCACGTTGTTCGCCTTGCCTGAAGGCTTGAGCGCCCAGCGTGCCGTGTGTCATCGAAGCGATGGCCACGTTCACTATCTTGCATGCCTGGTTGACGGCCACGATCACTGTTTCACATGCCTAATCAGTGTGTTGAGACTGCGTTCGTGGGTGGTTCATGTTCTTTCAGGAGTGCATGACCACGTCGGCACGTTGTTCGCCTCCCCTTTCTCGTAAAGGCTTGAGCCGCTCAGCGTGCCGTGTGCCGTCAAGGCTTTCGGATGGGATTCTGGTCCTTCTCATGAGGGACCAAGCATTTCATTCGGGGCCCCAGGGAGGACAGATGTCGATCGCTACATCGGAGAGAGGGCTGTTATACTCTGAAAATGATGCTGAGTTCCTACTATAATGGTGTTTCTCATGCTGAAGATTCAGACTTAACAGCCACACTTTCCTGGGCTGTTCTAAAGTGCCTGGATGTGTGTGAAGAATTTTGGCAGTATGGAAGCATTTTGGTGCCAATATGGCAAGCCAAACATGCCTAAATCTGCAGAAGTTTTTCCTCTCTCGCTACCACTGCACGTGCGTAGTTCTAACTCGGGGTTGAGCTGTGCTTAGTGACTGACCGTGATTAGTCACAGCGCTGGCCCTCGGTTAGACGATGTCCACACTGGTGGTCCAGAAGCACCTCACAACCAGCCCGCTCGGAGTTTGTTTTCCCCCCAGCAAAGGGAAGGGAAACAACCCTGAGAGGAGCGACCCAGAGTATGTGACGATCTGCTCTTTGGGAGTGCGTGCCATCACCACTCCTTCCCCCGGGGGAGGGCCGGGTGGAGAATTTCGCTTCTGTTCCGCCGCTGGTTATCCAGTAATCAGCGGTACCCAATGTTTGAGCAGTCCATTCCTCTGAGTCGTTCACGGGCCCCAGCGCTCAGATGGCAGTGAGGGCTACGGCCTTGTCACTCTCGTCTCTCGCTGGGTGAGGGGAAACCAGGACTCGATGCCCCCGGGCCTTGTTCCTCGTTTCCCCTCACGGTCGAGACTGGCAGTATAATAAGACCAGTTTCCTCCGTCCGAGAGGGTCAGAATGGCAGTGCGTGCCGACCCCCTAGCTGCACCACTCCCGTTCCCCTCTCCCCAGCTTGCAGATAGCAGTGACGCAGCCTCGGCTGCGTCGCTCCGGTCTGCAGCTGGGCCCGGAGGCGCAGAGACCAGGACACGAGGAGTCAGGGCCTCGTTCTTCGTCTCTCCCCCTCCCTTCGCCACCGGGCAGCCCGCAGCAGAATGCCCACGGGCCTTCTCTGTCATTTGCCCTCAGGTGGAAGCAGGTTGGTGTCAAGTTAAAACGCCCAGACCCCGCTCTTGGTCGCTACAGTGCCACCAGGGCCAGGTCCCTGCCTTCCACCTCGCTGCCCCTCCGCGGGTACGCCGGTGGTTCGGGTGGGTTTGTTGAGACCGTATCTGGAAGCCTGGCTAAAAAACGCTTCCGGGTCCGTCCCGATGGCTCATCCGCACCGTCCGGTTCGGCTATGCAATTCAGTGTGCACGCCGGCCTCCCAAGTTCAGGGGCGTCCACTTCACCCGTGTGCGGTCGGTGGACGCCCCTGTCTTGAGGAAAGAGATCGATGTCCTGCTGGCGAAGGACGTGATCGAGCCGGTCCCTCCTGCCGAGATGAGGTCTGGGTTTTACAGCCCCTACTTCATTGTACCCAAGAAAGGCGGTGGGTTACGGCCAATCCTGGACCTGCGTGTTTTGAATCGGGCCCTGCACAAACTCCCGTTCAAAATGCTTACGCAGAAGCACATTTTCGAGTGCATCCGTCCCCAGGATTGGTTTGCAGCGATCGACCTGAAGGACTCGTACTTTCACGTCTCGATTCTCCCTCGACACAGACAGTTTCTTCGGTCTGCTTTCGAGGGTCGAGCGTATCAGTACAAGGTCCTACCCTTCGGGCTGGCCCTGTCGCCTCGTGTCTTCACGGAAGTCGCGGAGGCGGCCATTGTTCCCATGAGAGAACAAGGCGTTCGCATTCTCAACTATCTCGACGACTGGCTCATTCTAGCCCACTCGCGAGATGTGTTGTGCGATCACAGGGACAGGGTGCTTCGGCACCTCAGCCAGTTGGGGCTTCAGGTCAACTGGGACAAGAGCAAACTCTGCCCCATGCAGAGGATCTCTTATCTCGGAATGGAGCTGGACTCGGTCGCCCAGACTGCGTGCCTCACGGAGGAACGCGTCCAGTCAGTGCTCACCTGCCTCAGGTCTTTTCGAGGCAGGACAGCGGTTCCACTGAAACAATTTCAGAGGCTCCTGGGGCATATGGCAGCCGCAGCCGCAGTAACGCCGCTCGGCCTGTTACATATGAGACCGCTTCAGCGCTGGCTTCACGATCGAGTCCCGAGGTGGGCGTGGCGCAGCGGCACGTTCCGGGTCAAAGTGACCCCGCACTGTCGCCAAACCTTCTCCCCGTGGTCAGATCCTGCGTTTCTACGGGCCGGAGTGCCCCTAGTCCAGGTTCCCAGGCATGCTGTGGTTTTCACAGATGCCTCTGCCACCGGGTGGGGGGCCACGTACAAAGGGCATGCAGTTTCAGGTCTGTGGACGGGGCCTCAACTGCATTGGCACATCAACTGCCTAGAGTTGCAAGCAGTACGTCTAGCCCTGCGTCGCCTCAAGGGGTTTCTCAGACACAGGCACGTACTGGTCCGTACGGACAGCACTGCGACCGTTGCGTACATCAACCATCAAGGTGGTCTACGCTCCCGTCGCATGTCGCGACTCGCCTCCCACCTCCTCCTATGGAGTCAGAAGCATCTGAGGTCGCTTCGTGCCGTTCACATTCCAGGGGAGCTCAACCGTGTGGCAGACGAGCTCTCACAGTTGCCTCCCCTGCCAGGAGAATGGCGACTCCATCCCCAGGCGGTCCAGCTGGTTTGGAGTGTCTTTGGAGCCGCACAGGTAGATCTGTTTGCGTCTCCAGACACGACCCATTGCCAGTGTTTTTTTCTCCCTGACCGAGGGAACCCTCGGCACGGATGCCCTGGCTCACAGCTGGCCCCGGGACCTACGCAAGTATGCGTTTTCCCCAGTGAGCCTTCTTGCACAGACACTGTGCAAGGTCAGGGAGGACGAGGAGCAGGTCCTTCTAGTGGCGCCGTATTGGCCCACCAGGACTTGGTTCACGGAACTCATGCTCCTCGCGACAGCTCCTCCTTGGCCGATTCCTCTGAGGAAGGACCTTCTTTCTCAGAGACGGGGCACTCTATGGCACCCGCGTCCAGACCTCTGGAAACTCCATGTCTGGTCTCTGGACGGGACGCGGAGGTTCTAGGTGGTCTACCACAGGCAGTGGTAGACACCATCACTTCCGCTAGAGCCCCCTCTACGAGGCGCCTCTACGCGTTGAAGTGGAACCTGTTCGTCGATTGGTGTTCCTCCCGTCAGGAGGACCCCCGAACTTGCCCGATCGGTGTCGTGCTTTCCTTCCTGCAAGATGGGTTGCAGCGGAGGCTGTCCCCCTCCACCCTCAAAGTGTATGTCGCCGCAATAGCCGCGCATCACGATGCAATAGAAGGTAAGTCCTTGGGGAAGCACGACCTGGTCATCAGATTCCTCAAGGGTGCTAGGAGGTTAAATCCACCTCGGGTTTTGCACTCTGTACCCTCTTGGGACCTAGCTCTGGTACTTAGAGCTCTTCAAGGTCCCCCCCTTTGAGCCATTGCTGACCGTAGAGCTCAATTTCCTGTCCATCAAGACAGCGCTCTTGTTAGCTTTGGCCTCTTTCAAGAGGGTCTGGGATCTGCAGGCTTTTTCGGTCGACGAATC
This sequence comes from Gila orcuttii, assembly GCA_026230005.1. Classification (NCBI taxonomy): domain Eukaryota; kingdom Metazoa; phylum Chordata; class Actinopteri; order Cypriniformes; family Leuciscidae; genus Gila; species Gila orcuttii. The sequence goes on along the minus strand of JAPDVR010000013.1, from coordinate 9,834,613 downwards.
GTGCCTAGAGTTCGGGCCGGTCCTTTCTCATGTTGTATTGAGACCCCGGCTCGGATATGTGCCCAAGGTTCCTACCACTCCCTTCGTGGACCAGGTAGTGAACCTGCAAGCGCTGCCCCAGGAGGAGGCAGACCCAGCCCTAGCTTTTCTCTGTCCCGTCCGCGCTCTGCGGGTTTATATTGACAGAACGCAAAGCTTCAGAACCTCAGATCAGCTCTTTGTCTGTTACGGAGGCCAGCAGAAGGGGAAGGCCGTCTCCAAGCAGAGGTTAGCCCACTGGTTAGTGGATGCTATCACCCGAGCGTATGAATCTCTGGGTGAGCCTTGTCCTCCCAGGTTGCGTGCCCACTCTACTAGAGGTGTTGCCGCTTCCTGGGCTTTGGCTCAAGGCGCCTCGCTGACAGACATCTGTAGAGCTGCGGGCTGGGCGACACCGAACACGTTCGCTAGGTTCTATAGCCTTCGTGTGGAACCTGTTTCCTCCCGAGTTCTGGCTACGGCCAGTGGGTCGAGGGAATAGGTTGTGTCGGCTTGCCACGCCACTCCGTGCCTCGGCCGGATACGTGCGTCTTTTTGCTCCGTTGGCGCCCTACGTCGGTGAGCCTCGTGAGTTCCTCCTTCGGTGCTGGGCGCGGCGGACCGCCCGGCGCCAGGTCTGCTACCTCTAGTAAGGAGTTGTTAGTAGACTGGGTGCCCCAGTGGTCTCTACTGTGACCCATGATGCCATGTGCAGTTCAGCCATGTCTTCCTCTTGACGGACTCGTTCGTCGTCCCCTTGAGTACGCTCCCACTTCCCTTGGATTGGGACTACCTCTGGGACTGCCATATGTTTCACTATTCCTTCGGGCTAGTACATATGTGTATTCCTGGCCTTCCTCAGTCAGGCTGGGGCTTCCGCAGCGTTCCCTCCTCTCTTGAGGGAACGCTTTCCCAGTGTTATCCAACCACTGTGCGGGTCTTGCGGAACAGCAGTGTGGTTCCCGTGCTAGCTCCCGCAACTTATTTCAAGAAACTGCTGCAGGGTAGCTTAGCTGGGCGCTGGAAGGGGCCAGCACCATGGCGTTTTATTAGGGATCCCAATTTGTCAGGGAACTCCCCCGACGACACGTCGGAGTTCCCAGGACGAAAGGGAACGTCTCGGTTACGTATGTAACCCTCGTTCCCTGAGTACAGGGAATGGAGACGTGTCGTCCCTTCGCCATGTTGCTGTACCTTCGCGAGGACTGGACACTGTTCGGCTCCTCAGCGAAAAGCATTGCGCAATGTTTACTTCCGCCTTTTATACCCGCGCTGGTAGGCGGGTCACGGAATGCAAACCTTGCATGCCAATGTCTATTGGCTCGTTTTAATTCTCTCGAAGGCAGTTGGCTCCCTAGCGTGATCCCAATTCGTCAGGGAACTCCCCCGACGACACGTCTCCGTTCCCTGTACTCAGGGAACGAGGGTTACATACATAACCGAGACGTTTTCTTGCAAGAAAGAGTCGAGTTGAGCGGACACAACTTTTTCTAATATTTTTGACATAAATGGAAGATTCGAAATGGGTCTGTAATTTGCTAGGTTATTTGGATCTAATTGTGGTTTCTTAATAAGAGGTTTTATAACTGCCAGCTTGAACGTTCTTGGAACATGACCTAAAGATAAAGATGAGTTAATAATATTGAGAAGAGGCGCTTCCACTATAGGTAACACTTCTTTCAGTAGTTCAGTTGGTATAGGATCTAATAAACATGTTGTTGTTTTAGATGAAGTGATAAGTTTATTTAACTCTTTTTGTTCTATGGTTGTAAAGCATTGTAATTGTTCTTTACAATTGGGGTGATAATTGCGGCCGAATTATAAGGCGCGAGCAAAGATCGAACGTTTATCGAACGATTCTGATGCTTTCAATTTTCTCGGTGAAGAAGTTCATGAAATCATTACTACTAAACTGTAACGAGGTATTTTGTTCAGACGACGTTTGTTTATTTGTTAGTCTAGCCACGGTATTAAATAAAAACCTTGGATTATTTCGGTTGTTTTCTATTAATTTGCTGAGATGCTCAGCCCTGGCCGTTTTAAGTGCCTTTTTATAAAGTGACATACTGTCTTTCCACGCGATTCTAAAGACCTCTAAATTAGTTTTTTTCCATTTACGCTCTAAATTACGGGTTTCTCTCTTTAAAACATACGTAGCATTATTGTACCATGGTGCTATACTTTTTTCTCTAACCTTTTTTAATCTAATGGGTGCAACAATATCCAATGTTCTAGAGAGAATGGTGCTCATAGTGCTAGTTAGTTCGTCTAATTCATCTGTTTGTTTGGGTTCAGGCAGCAGCTGAGACAGATCAGATAAGCTATTTGAGAAATGATCTATGGTGGATGGACGAATTGTTCTACCTGGTCGATAACGTGGCGCAGCATGACATATTACAGCAGTGCGTAATATGCAAGTTACCAAGTAGTGGTCAGTGACATCATCACTTTGTGGAATGATATCTATATCAGTTGGATCGGTTCCATATGATATAATTAAATCGAGTGTATGATTAAGACGATGAGTTGGTCCGGTGATGTTTTGCTTGACCCCGAAGGAGTTTAATAAATCTGTAAACGCAGCCCCTAACGCATCATTTAAATTATCTACGTGTATGTTAAAATCTCCAACAATTAATGCTTTATCGACGTTGACCAAAAGATCTGATAGAAAGTCAGCAAACTCTTTTAGGAAATTGGCGTAAGGCCCTGGAGGTCTATATACGGTAGCCAATGCTAGAGATAATAGGGATTTTTTTCTTACATCTAAGAGCGTAACATTTAGCACTTCAAACGAATTAAACCTATGACGAGTTTTCTGAGTAACATTAAGGATATCTCTGTAGATTGTTGCAACACCGCCGCCACGACCGATCAGACGGGGCTCATGCTTATAACAGTATCCTGGCGGAGTAGACTCATTTAGACCGAAATAATCATTTGGTTTAAGCCAGGTTTCAGTAAGGCACAGAACATCGAAATTATTATCTGTGACCATTTCATTTACAATAACCGCCTTAGGTGTGAGCGATCTAATGTTTAGTAGACCTAGCTTTAGAAATTGTTTTTGTTCACTAATAGCGAGATTTTTTGTTTTAATAACAATTAGATTTTTTCTAGATCCCGCAGTAGATTCATTATTTGATCTTAGTAAACGAGGAATAGACACAGTTCCTATGCAATGTTCTACACTAGTATTAATATCAATTAAATTGGTGCAGTAGAGACTGTGATTTGGATTTTTGGTTACTAGTCAAATGGTATTTAACATCTTGGAGATGTTATCCGACAGAAGATCTGCCCCGATTCTACTTGGGTGTAAGCCATCAGCGCGGAAGAACCTTGGTTGCTCCCAAAACAGATTCCAATTATTTACAAAAATCAGTTTCTGCTCATTGCACCATGACAATGACCATTCATTTAGCGCGAATAATCTACTGAACTTTTCATGCCCTCGTCGGTACGTAGGAAGCGGTCCAGACACAATAGTCGATGTTTCAGGCGATGTGCTGCGTACCGTATCGATAAGGCTTTCTTCAGAACCTCCGTCTGTCGCAGCCTAATGTCGTTAGCTCCCGTGTGCAGCACAACAGCTCCGACGCGCTCGTCACTGTTCAGTTACCCGCGCAGTGATATCGAGAACACGAGCACCAGGAAAGCAGTGACTGTGCACCTTACTTTTACCTAACGTAGCATGGACGTGTCGGACGGTGGAATCGCCGATGATCACAGCATCGCGTTCCGTTTCGCGCAGAGGGGAGAAGCGGTTCTGAGTGGAGATCTCGAAAACCGGGAGGGGCGAAAAGATTCTTGTCCTGGCTCGCGGCTTCCGCAGAACCACCCAGGCTTCGTGGTGGTGTGTTGGAGCCGGAGTGAATGAAATCATGGCTCATCGTGACCTGGACGCTCGGGACCAATGCTGAAAAACGCACGGAGTAGACGAGGTCAGCGTCAGCGGGTTACTAACGTTAATCACTGATCCGTGTGCATCAGCGCGTGATGTTTCAAGAGCTAAACGCCGGTCTCTCAGCTCAGCTTGTCTCTCTAGAAGGTCACGGATCTGCTTTTCTACAGCTTCTAATTCAGACTGCACCGCGAGCAATTCAGATTGTTCTCATCTGCACCAAAAGGTAGATAACATACACCTATATTCGCCATTTTAACAGATGGACAGTAAGTTAGCAATGATGCAACCAGTGATGCTATTAATATTTATATTAATTTATGACTCAAGTCTTGGGTAAAAAACGTCTTTTTAGTGGTATGGGTGTAATGTAGACGCACGATAGACGGGAAAACAAACAAACTCACAGCAGGCAACGAGGCTGACAAAAGCAGTCGATCGGAGGGCGAACAGCAGTGAAGCGGTGTCTCGCTCTACGACCAACAACCAATGTTCAAACCGTATTTGCGGTTCCAGCCGTATAATGGCTTGAGACGCGTCTGGCCAACAGTCCGAGTTGTAATTATGAGTTAAATGATGGTTCAGAACAGAATAAAGAGAGAAATACGGAAAAACAGAAGGAAATACGAAGCTAATACGAGGCTTAGACAGCCACGACGCAAACAAACTCACAGCTCACAGCAGGCAGCGAGGCGGACAAAAGCAATCGAGCAAAGAGAAAGACAGCCAACAAGTCTGTGTGTGTGTGTGTGTGTGTGTGTGTGTGTGTGTGTGTGTGTGTGTGTGTGTGTGTGTGTGTGTGTGTTTGTGTGTGTGTGTGTGTGTGTGTTTATGTGTGTACACACCCCAGCTTATGAAATGTGTTTTGTGTTGTAAGTGTTTGTTGCACATTTTGATGCCTTGCAACCTTTTTAGAGGGCTAACCCTTTGGTGCCCAGAATGATAAAATATATTTTTGCTTTTTCCCTGACATCTTTGAAAAATACAAATGCAATGGCAATGATTAATGTATGTTTTGACAGGATATAAAATATTACCCAGAGCACTCTGCTTTAATACATGTAGCCTTAATGTAACTAGAAAGACTATTAATACAGTATAATATATAATTTAAAATAAAATGAAGAAATACATCTTCATTCCTTCCCATACCCACTAACAGTTCCCTTAGTTTCAGATAACGTAAGCTAGCCAAACTGAGCCAAAGCTTCTGGCCTGTTTGCAAAGTAGTTGTAGAGTTTTTGACTGCATTAATAATAATGTATACGATGGGCTATATATTAAATGTTCTAGCCTAAAAATGTTAGACGAGCTTTCTTCCAACTTACCTTCTCCATCACAACGTGTGTTCGCGCGATGTTGTTGGTTACCTAGTTACGAACGTACGGTGGCCGAGAATGTTCCGTCAACTTCCGTGTGTCCGCGCATCTGTTGCCTAGTAATGAACGCAATCTGGCCGAGATATGTGCTGGCGGCAGGAAACTTCACTTTGTGTGCCTGCGCCTCGTATACAACGTTATAAAGCTTGCAGGACAACTTGGTTGGCATCGCCTTTTCAGCGTGAGAAATACACGGTGTGGCGTGTAAGCGTGTGAACTGGTTGAATTACGTGTGTCTCACGGCCAATGCGTGAGACTTGAGAACCCCAATAAATAAAAAATACAGCATTGGTGGGAGTTGTCTGGGAAAGTAAATGTGATTGTGTTATGTGAGCGAGCGAGTAACATGGCAGGCAGACGGACAGAGATCAGGCGAGTGTTTCTAAAGCATGTTGAGTGTGTGTTTTAGTGTGAGCCACATGGGCAGAAACAGTCAGAGCTGCATGGAATGGACTCGACCTTTTCTGCATGTCAACCAAAGGTTAGAAATCTCCACTGGCCTTAAAAGAAATGCACTTGTTTGCCATTACAGTAAAGATCTTTCTCCCAACAGCACACAGTCGCTCTCGAGGGAACAAACCCTCTCTGTCTGTCTGACTGTCTCACGCTCTTCTCTTTTTAACAAAGCTTTTCTGGACATTTGTGCCTAATTCACTCATCTCTTTGCTTAAGGCCTCAAAGTAGAAAATATTTGAAGGGTCTGTCAGCAAAACCAATAAAAAAAAATTCAGACAGAGCAGATTTTTGGAGTTTATTTTCATATTTTCAACCTGCATTTCATTGTGATAAACTACTATACCAGCTAACAGGGAACGTTCTGGCAAGGTTCTCTCAAAGCTATGAACAAACATTCCTTCAATAACATTTATAAAACATTAGTTCAAAGTTGTCTGATCTTTAAAGGTGTCATGACATGGGAAATACATTTTTTCTTATCCTTTGACATAATATGTCCTTGTACCATCAAAACATCCCGCAAGTTTCAGAGCTAAAAATGTCCTCCTCATGATAAACAAAGCATTTATTTAAGCTCCTAAAATGGCTTGATTGGATATTGGGTGACCTGTGATGTCACACGGGCAAATACATCTGCATATGACCTCCTCCAGAGCAAGACATCGACCAATAGTTATACTGTACACCATCGCACCATAGCATTCAGTCTCTTAACGGCTGACATTCACCGACACTGTGTCATGGTTCATGGATCCGGTGTCTCTTTCTAGTCTCGTGCTTTGTTGTTTACATGTGTGTGAGTGTGTGAGTGGGTGTGTCCGGATCGTCACAGTTGATCAGTATCCAGCTGCGATCACTCACCAGTACCAGCTGCCACTCATCTCATCTCCTATAAAGACTTACCACTTTCTCATTCCCTTTGTCAGATCGTTGCATGAAGTCTTTGTGTTGCCTGTTCCCGTGCTTCGTGTCCCGTCTCGAGTTCCTGTGTTCCAGTTTTCGTCTTGTTGGATTTCGTTTCGTGTCTGGATTACGTCGTCACTCTTCAGAGCACCCTGCACTGTCTGACCATCGAAGACCCTGCGCCACCGCCTGCATCACCTGGACTTTTCAACATCATCAACATCTTTATTTTCACTATAATAAAGAGCCTTTTACTTGCATTTTGTGTCCTCGTTCCTAACGTAACACACTGGATGTGAGTGTCGTGTCAAAAGCAAACAGAAGCCATTATATTAACTGACGCTGTCTACACTGATACAGTATGCAGATGTGTATTCAGATTATAATGAGTGACGCTGATACACTGATACAGTATACATTGGGGAACGCCTTCAGCATGACGCGTCTGAAGCCTGTATGGAACTAGTCCAATCTCCATTGGTGTTGCATCGCATCCGAATCACAACAGCGTCAGCTTTCTGGTCTTCAGCAAGCATTCTGTGTGACTGTCTGTCTTAGTGTTGTCCGGCAGAAATCACTCTCTATATCATCATATCATTATATATATATATATATATATATATATATATATATATATATATATAAGCAAAAAGTATGGCGAGCAAAAAATATGCAAAGAAATAGGCGAGCAATGTGCATCCCCCTGCCCACGCTATTTGAGCGAGGGTGACACACACTCGCTCTGTGTTGTTTGTCTGGGAGTGGAGCATGCATGGGCAGCGCTCGAGGGCGCTGACTGTGCAAACTGTGATTTGCTGCCTCTCAGAACCTGTCGGGCATTTGGGAGAAGGACAGACTCCTCGATGCCACGCATTCGCCTTCTGGCCTCTTCGGCGACGCAGTCAATACTGTCGTCGAGAGTTTTCAGGAGGTGAAGCGACAGTCAGATGCATTTAAACAGCTTTAAATGCATCTGCATCTGCTTTAAATGCATCCCCCCTCCCCCACACACACAAAAGGCCTGGGGCCAGAGACAACACTCTCAGCCGAAGTCCTCCAAATCAAAGGCAGATCTGAGGACTGTCATTCAGGCGAGGGAGGCTTCGGCTTCGGCAAAGAGGTCCTGATGCAATGCGCAGGCCGCTGAACATCAACTTCTCGCTCCTTCACGGAGCCCTCAGGAAATCGATTTTGCCGGATGTTTGCAAAACGATTATCGTCTACCGAAATTCAGCGGGGTGGTGCACACGCTTGTCAGCCCCGATCAGGGTCGGGTCGGGTCAATAATTGGTCTGGCCATTAGGTAATCTATTGACACAGCATTGATTGAGGGAGTGGATATCCTTTATGAACAAGCTGAAGAATGGAATTGTTGTGATCCGGCGTCCCTTTATAGCTTCCGCATCACCGTCACATGCAACGTCACGAGTGATGTAATGACGCAACACCAATCGAGATTGAAATAGTTCCATACAGTCGAGATTGAAATAGTTCCATACAGTCGAGATTGAAATAGTTCCATACAGTCGAGATTGGACTAGTTCCATAAAGTCGAGATTGGACTAGTTCCATACAGTCGAGACTGGAATAGTTCCATACAGTCGAGATTAGACTAGTTCCATACAGTCGAGACTGGAATAGTTCCATACAGTCGAGATTGGACTAGTTCCATACAGTTGAGATTGGAATAGTTCCACACAGTCAAGGTTAGGATAGTTCCATACAGTTGATATTGGACTAATTCCATACAGTCGAGATTGGACTAGTTCCATACAGTCGAGATTGGACTAATTCCATATAGTCGAGATTGGACTTGTTCCATACAGTCGAGATTAGAATAGTTCCATACAGTCGAGATTGGACTAGTTCCATACAGTCGAGATTGGACTAATTCCATATAGTCGAGATTGGACTTGTTCCATACAGTCGAGATTAGAATAGTTCCATACAGTCGAGATTGGACTAGTTCCATACAGTCGAGATTAGAATAGTTCCATATAGTCTTCAGACACGACACGCCCTATGTGATTCTCGCAGCGTCGTAACCCGAGACGTTTTTACACACACACACACGCGCGCTTGCATATTAAATATAATATAAATGTATATAATATATATATATATATATATATATATATATATATATATACATATATATAATAAATGTATATGTATGTATGTATGTATGTATGTATGTATGTGTATATATATATATATGTATATATATATATATATATATATATATATATATATATATATATATATATATATATATATATATATATATATATGCATAACCTTAATATTTGCATAACCAAGAAAAAAATGTAAGAGAACATTTAGAAATAACATTTTCATAACATAATGGGAATGTTAGCAAAACATGATCAAAACATAAGCTGGGATGAAATTACCTTCTTTTTTTAAAAAAAGAAAAAAGAAAGACAAGAAAGTTAGTTTAATAAAACTTTTGGTCAATGGATCATTGTTATTTCTTATTATTTATTTTTTTATAATTGTTTATACAAACAATATAACCACACGTTTTTTATTAACAATATATTTAATAAGACACATAAAAGGGAAAAGGTGAAAACCGCTGCACATGTATTGTTCTCAAATAAGAGTCAAACGCTCATCCGCAGACTTTCTTGTCTCGAGTGCATCAATTTACTTAATGCACTACATATGAGCAGTCATAATTCACACGTTTATTTTCCTACGCGTGATTTGTATTTAAAATATGACCTTTAAGGCGTGATATATGGAAATGGACAGATGGTATGTGATTCTGGAATTAGATGTCTTATAGATCATATGTGGTCTCGCGCTTGGGAAAGGAGCCTTGACCGGCCGGTAATTTAGAGTGTTATGAGATCAGTGCAAAACACGCTGTAAATATAAATAAGCGCGCGTCCGACGGGGTGGATCGGGAGCGCGCCTGCGTTCTGTGACAGTTCAGTTCATACAGGTGTATATCATTCATGCGAGAAGGGAAATAGTGAACGATCTGTGTGTGGTCCGGCTCAGTTCAATGGCCATCTGTACTTGGACTGGCCGCGGTGACCTTGCTGTTGAGAGCGAACTTTCATAAATAGGCTGTTTATGACATTCATAATCTTCTTTACCGACACCGTCATCCTCAGGGCTCAGCGATGGACGATTGAATGTACCAACAGACATATTAGAAACAACACATTGGCTGTTACACTCTCTCAGTCCTCATTAGAAATCCCCAAAAAAGAAAAATCCTTTCATTGTTTACTGAAGTTTGCATAATCTTGTTGTTGTTTTATTTTTTTTTTTGTTGTTGTTTTTTTTTTTTCAGAGGAACACAAAAGGAGGTATGATGAAAAATCTTCATGCACACATTTTCCCTGAAAAAAAAAAAAAACATCAGGACTTGCAGTTGCACACTATAGGCTATTGTCTTCTCATATAGTATGCCAACTTTAAGTTTTTATTTTAAAAAACATATATTAGCACATTGCAAAAAGGTTTGATATTATTGATGCTATAATGCCATTGGGTGTAACATTTGGGTTGTGAGTGAAAAATGTTTTTTGAATATGCAAAATGAATGAGATTTGAAACTTTGGTGTGAATAAAAACTTAAGGTAACAGTACATGAGCAGTGTTTTTTCATGCACTATGAATTAAAAAATGTTGGTCTGTTTTGATTCCATAACTTGTCTTATTGCAGACTAGTGAAAAATTTTTTTTAAATAACATCCAAAATAGGGGGAGAGAAAGCACAACACTTTGGGTTCAGAGTATTTATATTTTCCCACATACATTTCCCACATGTCTAGTACAATTATGTGTTTTTTTTGTTTCATTAATACAGTGTATACTTTTTTCTTGATTAACCCCGGAAAGAATGGATGTGAATTGTGACAACATGCCCCATAGGTGGGGTTCATAACAACCATATGACAAGTTAAAATGTTATCTGATCTAATAAAAAAATATACAAGACAAACTAAAATATTTTTTTCAATAAAATACAATTATTAACTTTTTATACAAAATAATGACATTTTTTTAATGATTAAAAATACGATACTTTTGAGTTTGACAACAAACACACAACGTTTGACTCAAAACACAGCTATACAGCATAGTTCAAAACATTATAATAATAATAATTAATAATTTCGGGAACATTGACTCTCAGTCTTTATTCACCTTTATTCTCTTGGTTTCTCAAAATAATTTTTTTAAGTTGTTAATGTGAATTATATCGCTAACATCATAGAATCTAACAGGGGCTCATTGTAATGCAGTGTGACAACTTGCCCCACCTGCACAACTGGGATTTAAACCTGGAGAGTGTCTTTTGCTGGTTAAATAACAGATTGGAGATCAAAATAATAGCAGATTTGTCTCATTTTATATAAACACTAAAAACTGAGATGAAAAATTTACTTCTGGAAGAAATGTACTTTTGCTATGGTTAAATAAATGTTCATATCTTCCAAAGACTTTTTTTTATATATATATTTCGACATGTTGGCATGTGTGGAAAGTTTTAAACCATGTATGTTACAACTAGCCCCGCGTTAATTTGTGCCCCGGTCACCAATGCACATTTAAGTGCAGCTTATTTATTGTATTGCACTGTATCTATTTGAGTCTGTAGATTTAAATCTCAATCCATAGATTTAAAGACTGTGAGTTTGATTCAGAAATCTCCACTTTAGCAGCTTCACACCAACTTTACAGTTTAGTTCATATCTGTATTCTGAAGGTTTTTTCATATATCATTTGCCTGATTTATAGAACATTTCAATTTCTAAATAATGGTGGAAATGTATTTGTTTTTGGTCTGTTGACAGTATTTTCTGATTTATGGAGGGATTCAATGAGAAATCCAAAATCCCCTCTAAAAAAACATTTATGTCTAATATGTTAACAAAATCAAACAAGAATTATGAATCTGGCTTTATCTAATTTTCAGATTTATGTTCTTGAAATGTATGCAAATTAGTTCATAATTAATTAGATAATACATTATTTGCATATTTAAACAACATTTCAGAAAACTTGTAATACAAAACAATTGTCTAAATGTAGATCATATTTTTGTTAGATGGGTCACCTGTTGTCTTGCCTTAAAGGCCCCTTTGGTAAAAATCCAGCTTTTAATGTTGTTTATATTTCTGTGTTGTTTTTAATATGCTTTTTTTTTTTTTTTTTTGAGCAGTAACCTTTCTGCTCAAAAGGAGAGAGCTGAAGCAAAAGAGCTTATTAGCGCTCCACCCCGAATCAAGACAAACCATATGTAAATTCATAGTCGACACCATTGCTGAGTATTTTCTACCTTAAAAATGGAGTGAACCAAAGACAGTCTCAAAGACACGGTTTGAAATCGCAGGTGTGCGAACTAACTACCTTGTAACCAATCAGATCAACGTGTGATCGTCAACAAGTGGATCTCTGAGCTGTGTGAGTGAGTGGAGGCGGGGCTCATTTGCATATTCATAGAACCGCATATAATAAATGCGGCAAGGGTGTTGAGTTACATTCAAGATATTTTAAGACATGAAGATTTTTTGTTCAAGGAAAAAAAAAATGAAATATGTCATTTTGGTGATAAAAGAGTTTGAAGGGATCAAATTATTGACTTTAAATTTGGCTCTGTTCTTCAGACAAAACGATCATGTGACTTTAGCAGACTTGATTAGGTAATGATGCTCTTATGGTGTGTTTTGACTGTGACAACATACACGGTTGGAAGGTTTAATTTGATAGAAATACCAGATGACCTAATTATTGTTTTTCCTTTTGGATTGCTTTGAATAAGAGCCGTCCATCCCGATTCATCACCAGAAACACACAGACAGTGCCGTCAAGCCTCGCTCACTTTTACAACAGCACAGGAGAAAAACACCCTGACACTGGAGAGCTTCTCCACGCTGTAAAAGGGTTTAATGCAGTAAAGTGTCTTTCACAATATCAGTCTGCCACAGCACAACACAAAGACACAAAGAAACCCGCCATCGCATTCACGAGCTGATCAATACTCCTACTTACAGCCGCTGCTTTGCTCTAATGAATGTGCGCTGGAAAAGTGCACGTATTGGCAGGCGTTTTGGGACGCTTTTCAAGAGAATTAGCACTGTCACCACACGGCTAATTGAGAATGTCCGGAGCATAGATTTCTCACAAAATATCAATTAGATCAACAAAGTGAATCTAAACACATTTTCATGAAGCGCTGGTGGTTTCACATGCTCAGACAATAGCAGCAGTGCAGGTGATTTAAAACATATGGATCCAGAACAGTTCGTGAGCAAAGAAATTATAAAGAAGTTTCCTTGGTTGTTTATATAAAGATGGTGAACATTAGGCCAAAAGTCTCTCAGAGCTGCTGTAGTGACAATCACTTTTAGTCAGTTATTTCAGCTACAGTGACAACACAGACAACACAGACTCATTAATGTAAATTAATGAGTCTGTGTTGTCAAGACACATTTCTATAGTGCTCTATACAATAGATTGTTTCAGAGCAGCTTCATATTAATAAAATCACAACGTTAATGTTCTAAACTTCATCAATTATGAAACAAGTTCAATTTCAGCTGTAAAGCAGCTCCACAGAAGACAATAGTGTCGTTATTCAGCTCAATTCAGTTCAATGTTGATTCAGTTCAGTTCAATAACGGCGTCTGTCAATTATGTTGTGATCGTCGCATCAATGCGGACTATTTTCTGCATCATTCGCATCAAATCTACATAAAACACATCATTACAAATGTGGCGTTTGTTAAAGTAACCCGAATTAGTTGTTAAACTAATTTACTAATGTCGATTTAATCACCTTCAAAAAAACTCAAAATCATAAACATTTGTAATAAAATTAGCTACATCATTCTTCAACATTTTAAAAATATATTACACTAGCTTACCTCGAGAACAATGTTTTGTTATTGCACAAGATGAGCACATGCATGGACCAGGAATCAAAAGGCCATTTATAATGCTAATGCAAACAAATTTATGTTCTAAAAACGTTGTGGGAAACAGTGATTTACAATGTTTTTAAAATGTTAAGTAGGCACAACATTCTCCTAACCATATTTTGTACTCGCTATATATATAACATAGTCTTTGAAAGTGTTTTTGTAATATTCCAAGGTTAACATTAACATTCAAGTACAAATAACATCATACAGATTTTCCAAATATATTGTTCACAGAACATTATGAGAACGTATATCAAATAACAATAATGTTATTAGAACATTCTAAAAAAAGTTCTTTTAAAGAATGTTTTATCTTCAAATCTAGTGTAGTGTTTTACATGCAAGACAGTTTGTTAGGTTAGAAGTTTGATCAAATCATTAACACTAACTATGAGGAATAGTAATGGTGATGCATAACTTAGTTTGTTTCTTCTGCATCACACCTGGTTCGACGTCATTGATTGGTTCATGTTCCTTTAAAGGCAATGACATTATGTACAGTAGCACAAAGCATGCCAGTGTATATAAATATATGTTGTGATTTTGCTCCTGAGCAGATTAAAAGCTTTGTTTGTGTCTCCTTCCCTCTCAGCTGGAGCCGCACTGAATGATCATCTCTGTGCATTATTGTAATTAGATTTCCATGGACAGCTAAATTAAGTCATTGTGCTTCAGGGGACCACAGACGATTGTACTTTTACCACTGACACACTTGAATTAGTGCGGTCTGTTAAGTAAAGGAAAAAAGACCCCTATTTATAACACCACCGTTTTCACCATCAACTGCACGCAAAGGCTTAATCAGTCACGCATTTAATGCATCTCACTTTATTTGCTGAAGAACAGGTCTGAGTGCTGATGCAGCGTTATTAACCGCAGGACCTTTACTGTACTGATGAACCCTTATTAAGTTTTAATGAGAAGAGCTCCATCTATAGAGCACTTGTTGAATCGCAAAAGTGATCAGAGCAGTCAAACAGTGCTACATCAACACAACACTAATGTCCTAGTTATGACAATTTTTGTAATCAAACAGCAGTAATTTATCAGACAAAAATATTAAAGGGGACCTATTATTGTTTTTTACATCTTTCTTTAGTATGTAATGTTGCTGTGTGAGCATGAAAAAGTTATTCTCTATATCAGTGTCACTGTCAACTCCCTGAAACGCCTCCATTGTAGTTTTCTTCCTGGAACAAACACTTCACAATATTCCTCATTTAAATAATTAATACGCAGAATAAAGGGGTGGGGCCTGGTTGAGTTAGTTAGTAGTGTGTTGAAACTGGTGCTTATGGTAAGGGACGGGACATTTCCCAAACACACTTGAAGCGGTTGACCAATCATAACACGATGACCCAGCCAACCAATCAGAGCACAGTGTGCTTTTCAGAAGGAGGGGCTTCATAGAGACAGGAACAAGAGCTAAAAATGGCCAGAATAATAGATCTTGAATGAGCTGTAAGTTACTTTGTATCACACAGATACAGAAGAGGCTACAGATGGCTTTTTTTTTTTTGTTACTATTGTTCAACCTCTATGGGTTTTGCACTCGTTGATGCTGATATCTAGAAAGCAGTGCGACCAATGGCTGATATAATGCTGGCATATAAGCAAATGAGACATAAAATTACTGAAATGACAATACAACATAATTTATTATCATTTATAATCCAGTGGTGAGGCTGTTAATAGAGTTTCTGTTGATGCAGATATGGCCAGGTGACTCGGCCTGATCGTTATGCTGACATAGCACCAGTTCTCACAATATTCATCTGTGAGAATTAGACGTAACGTGAGCATTTGAAGGAGCTGCACGTCATATTCAGTGACAAAGGGAGATTCAGCACTCTTGATGATATGTGGCTGCATTACAGCGCTCAAGGCTGGCCGTGCAGTTAAAATGCTCCAGTAACATTTCCTTTTATTTATATCTGTAGACCTTGACTGAAATAAATGAGTTGAGACAATGGTAGTGAACCCATGATACGAACAATATCCTCATGACACTGGCAAATGAGCGCACGTGACACATTCAGCTCGCTCATCGGTGGCCTCATGACAGTCGACAGGCCTTTTGCCCACCAATTCAATATCGGCCGGAAGTCTTGAAAGTGTGTGTGTGCCATCATCATAAATCTTAACTCAGCCACACGCTAGAGGAAGGAGTGAAAGCCATATCCATCAGTGCTCTGTGTACAGTGCGGTATCGTATTTTCAATCCACATGCGTAAATAGAGCGTTGTTTCAAGTAATTTACACATATTATATTTCATTATCACATCCTTAGTCAGCTAAAAAATATATATTCTCAGACCGTTTTGTTTACATTCCCATTTGTCACGTTCACTCAAAGATATGAAGAAGGTAGATAAAGTAATTCCAATATAAATGTAGTTTATTAATCTAAGTGATAAAACAATGACCATGAAAAACAGAGGAACTTAAAAACACATGGTGACGAACTCAAATTACCAACAGCTGTGTTCTAATTAGGAACTACAGCCCTGCGCGGGACTGTTTTCTTCATCCCGCTCCCGCCCGCCTAATTTCTGATCATTACCGCCCGCTCCCGCAACGTATGTGTTACACTCTCGCCCGCTCCCGCAATATGTATGTCCACTCCCGCCCGCACCCGCAAAACTTTGAGAATTTATTCGCGCACAATAATAGAGATGCATTGATTTTGTATCTTCTCCCATCCCGCAGGAAAAAACACGTATTTGTATTGCTATTATTAAAGAGATTCATGGGGTTGTTTGTTTCGTTTCCCTGGCCTGCATGTATTCTGACGCACTGATCAGGAAGATGAATAGTAGTCCAAATGTCAGCCTTGCTTAGGTTTTGTGCTGTAAATACCTGTTTGAGGTTCTTTTCCACATCATTTATTGACATCTCTCTATCATGTCGACTCACTAGGCTACCTCCCGATCCTGCAGTTTTTTTTTTTAGCCGCCCATTCCCGCCCGCAGCAAGGTTCAAACCGCCCGCTCCCACGAGATTTGCGTTGGGTCCCGTGGGACCCGGCGGGACTCAATCCCAATGCAGCCCTCTATTAGGAACATAATGAATAACTGACAACTGATGAATGACGTTCAAACAGGAACATAGGCAGACGCCAACAAAGATAAACATTATTAGATTCCATGAAAATGAAACTAAAGCTAATAATGCATAATGGTGACAGAACGCCCCCCTACGGAAAGGCACAGCCACGCACCGTAACAGATCAACAGAGGGATAGGGAGAGTGGGGGCTCTGGAGGCAGACAAGGGGCTGGCAAAGAGACAGAACTAGGAGGAGCTGATGCTGACGGTCAGATCTTGGATCAAAACGGAGGCAGAGAGAACAATGACCCTGGTGAAGCCTACTGGGAAGGCAAAGCCAACCGAAGGGGTCGAGAGCTGGAGAGCAGCGGAAGGCCTGATAGTCCACGGCACAGGCGGGGTGACATCCGACCAAGGTGGAGCCGGTGGGATAAGAAAGCATGGTGGAGCCGAGGGTACCTTGGTCCCGGGTGGAGCCGAGGGAGCTAGGAGCCCAGGTGGAGTCGAATGCTCGACGTGCCGAGTTGAAACTACGGACCTGGAGGTCTCAGGTGGAACGCAGAAGGCGACACACCTCGGCTGAGCTGGTGAACTAGAAGTCCATGGGGGATCTGAGCAGGTAAGGGCCAATAGAGGAGCCGAGGGACTGAAGAGCGCCCGCAAAAAAGGGGCTGATGGACCGAGTAGCCTTGGCCAAGGAGGTGGGAGAGGGAGGTAGGGTGGGTGTATTATCCATAGCGATGAAGTCTTTAAGATGGGCGAGACCAGTAGCAATGAAGGCTTTGGGTTGGGCAGAATCAGCGTAGGCAGGTTGTCATCATCCTCAATCTCCTCTAAACATACCACAGGCTCATGTACAGAATTGGGCTCACACACCTGGTCAGACTGGGTGCCGACTTTCCGTTCCAGGACGGACGTGTCTGCATGCCCGGGCTCCGTTGTGGGCATTGGCATATTCTCAGGGTCCGTGGCGGGTGTTAGCGCTTTCTCCAGCTCTGTGATAGGCTCAGGCATCTTTCCTGCCGTGGGTGAGTGGCATCAGCTGAGGGTAAGCGAACTGCAGATATTGGAGGATCACCTCTCTCCTAGTTCCTTTCTCCAAATCAAGTAAGTTCGCTGTAATAGTTTGCTCCCGTCCAATATATATATATATTAGGGGTGTCACGATTCTCCAAATCCTCGATTTGATTAAATTTTCGATTCTAAGGTCACGGTTCGATTCGATTCTCGATTTTTACATTTACTTTTTTTAAAGCCGAAACCGGCCAATCAGGATGCTCTCTGTCTTACATGCGCTTCATGAGGCACACACGCAAGGTCTCTCGCTCTCTCCCTCTCTGCCGTGCGCGCGCTATACGGTTTGGAGCAGTTTTTTCTGTCTCGCATGCATGCTCTTGCTCGCCTCACTCTAGATTCCGGGAGATTTTAACTCATTTGCGTGCATCAGGGAGCCGCTATCAATATGCGGGAGACTCCCGGAACTTCCGCGAGACTTGGGATGTCTGCAAACTGTGGCTTTTTTGAAGCGCGAACGTTGTCAACATAACTCACTGGAAACCCAAAAAACGTCCACACCTGCGACTTCAATGAAAGAGGAGGGGGTTCAAGTTCTCTCGATGGGTCTCCTGCATCTGCAGTTGCCATGCTATCTTTTGAGTAGCTGTAGCTAAGTTAGAGGAGGTTGACTATAGACTCGCAGCACTTCAACACGCGTGTTTTTTTTCCACTTGGCACGCCGACCGGACGTGACATGGGGGCGTGGCAGCATCGACGATTCCATTTTTAATTCGAAGTTCGAGATTGTGAATTAATTTCGATCGATTTCGATTTAAAATCGAAATCGTGACACCCTTTATATATATATATATATATATATATTTTTTTTTTATCACTAAAGTTTGTTCTAGCAGCCAGTCGACAAAAGCTGATGGACTACTCCAGGAAAGAGAGATTCACTCGTGCGTGTTCAATAAACTGGGCTCCAATATCCATTTTGTTACTCAATTTGAAGGTCGGGTATTCTGTCATGTTCACTCCACGGGAGTTTGTTAATAACAAACGATACAGTGTGCAAGTGTAACGGAGGCCAGCTAGTAGTCGCTGTGCAACTGACGCTAGGGGCTGCAGTCTTTAACCTCTTTATTAGAGCCCCTGACTCCCACGTCGGAGACCCAGGTTCGAGGCCCACGCAGAGCGGGGCGAGTAGGACCTGGGCAAGGGGTTACATTGGTGCCGTGACCCGGATTGGAGTGAGGTTTGGGGGGGTGAGTGTAGCAGGTTTATTTGTATACTTATGAATTCCACCAAAAAATATTTCTTTTTGTATTACTGGGAGTTTTGTTTTGGGTTCATTCTGCCTGCGCGTCAGGTTAGTGCAGTGCGTGCGTGTGACGTCATCAGACTGGGGACTTGCGCCGCGCAAGTTTGACCTCAGTCAGAGCAATGCTGGATTTGACTGAGGTGAGTTCACGTCAGGTTTCTCCGATAATAAAACGGATAAACAGTATAAGTTATTATCACTTATTTGTTGACTTATCACCGTGTAAGAGTGTATATGATGATGAGTGAATCTTGCAGTAGTCTTAATGAACTACGAGCCGCGATATTGTGTTTTTATATGTTTAATGCAGTTCGGTAGCTGCTGCAGCACGTGGTGGGCTAGCTGTTCGGCCGGCCATTAACATTGTATTGACGTGATGCTATTTTTTTTAGATGCTAACCTGATGTCACGCAACACTCATTGCCATATTGTTTATGACCGCAGGTATGTTTTTTTTTTTTTTGTGTTTGTGCATATTTGTTTGAGATGACTCAATGAATATGTGTAGTTTATATAATGGAATTAATGTATGACGATATTTTCTTTGTATTTGTTTTGATTACAAATGTATGTAGTTTTTCTGTATGAAAAGAGGTTTAATGTGATTAATGTGAATAGAGTCAGAGCAATGCTGAATTTGACTGAGATGCTAACCTGATGTCACGCAACACTCATTGCCATATTGTTTATGACCGCAGATAATAAACTGCATTGTGACTGCCCGTGCCTCCGTGTCTACTTGAGAACAACCCAGAACACAACGCAGAAAGACAAGACGGGTTACATGAGTGTAACGGATGCCAGCTAGTAGTCGTTGTGCGAGTAAAACTTCACTTCCCTGATCTCAAGAGGCGCACAAACAATACAGGACAATGACCGTGAGAAACAGAGGAACTTAAAGGGGACCTATTATGCAAAATTCACTTTTGCATGGTGTTTGGACATAAATGTGTGATGGCAGTGTGTGTAAACTTCATTGAACTCATCAGTATATTTTTACAACATTCGGACGCGGTCCGCTACAACAGGCTTGTACTAATAGTGGATAAAAGCAAGATGGAAAAATAAGTTATAACCGTAATTAAACTAGACTATACCTGTTCTATCTCCATACAGCATATATTATCTGGCTCTGTGGGCATCATTGGCCAACTCCGGGTCGAAATGAACACGGCAACTGAGAGTTTATGTTTTGATATTATCATTCCGTCCTGAGATGAGATTGTCCTGACTGAGCGCGAGCTCGTGAGGCTCCGCCCTCTGGGCCGGCAGCAGCTGCTCATTTGCATTTAAAGGGATACACACTAAAACGGTGCGTTTTTCTGAGACACAAAAAGTGACAATTTAAACATGCTGTAAAAAATTATCTGTTGGGTATTTTGAGCTAAAACTTCACATACACACTCTGGGGACATCAGAGACTTATTTTACAGATTTATTTTTTCATTGAAAATGGGCATAATAGGTCCCCTTTAAATACACAAGGTGACGAATTCAAATTACAAACATGTGTGCTCTAATTAGGACACCTGCCCTTACAGACGAGCAGCGGCTGCTTAAATCCCAAAATCAATAGGCTTGTTTGAAATGAGCAAAATCTGCGCAGAACCGATCACCGGTGATCAGCGCGTAATGCATGCCGGTTAGAAATGTGTCCGAGTGCGGTCCGCCTTGCTCTGATGTCAAAACTTCTGCAGTCGCGCGCAGTTGCTCTCCACCGACTGCGCTGATCAAAAGCATGATGGGAAACGACTTGCTGACGACACAGCTTAATGTTGATTGGTTTAAACAACCGTGATGTATTGTTCTCTTTTAAAATGTTTGATTTTAAAACTCGGATATCATGTTTTATGTGTATGTTATGTGTGAATATTCCCAAACTCTCGGACAGTGCAATCTCTATGGGTTATGCAATGTCATTTTATTATATATATTAAAAAACACATAGCCTATGTCTGTATTAAAGAAAAAATGATTGATAAACACTTATTTGGAATGGAATTAAATAACAAGTACTTTGGGTGTCTTGTTCATTATATTTATTTTCATATAAAAGCAACAGAACTTAAATTACATCCAGTTTATTAGCAAGACTGTGCACGAGCGTGAATCCCGTGAATCCCGCGATATCCATCATTGATCTCACAGGTGTCAGATCCACTGCGAGAAGCGAGAACTGTCCGGCTTGCCTGCGCTTTTTTCACTCCTCCTCTCACTGCAGCCGCCTACTCTCGACTACATTTCAGGCGAGGCAAGGCGCATCTCAAACAAGCCTATTCACTGCTGTCTAAAAAAATATTGAGGCATGTCTCAAGTTTGGCCAAAACCACCTGGATGTTCCCCTGGGAAAACATTCTGTGGACAGTTCCAAATCATTGAAGGAAGAATGAATTCAAAAGTACATCAAAACATTTTACTGATGAATGTTAGGACAACAGATCATGACTTCAAACTTTTGAGAGGTTGTGAGATAATGAGATAATGTAGGGGGAAAAAAGTAGAAAAGATGTGTTTTCCTGACTTTAAGCCAACTGAGCCAATGCCAATGCTGTGGAATTGCATAAAGAGGGCTGTGCGATGAAGACACTCCAAACGTATTGATGAACTAAAACAGATTTGTGCGGAGGAATGATGTAAGGATGATCTACAAGTTACTAAGTTCAAGGGTTCCCTTACTTTCTGTGAATGATTACTAAATGCATTTAATGTGAAAGGTATATTTTTGTGTGTTTGTGTCAGTCAGATTATGTTTGTCTATAATTGTGAAAGTAATCAATGAAGAGTTTACAAATTTATACTTGGAACTGTATTTTGACAGTGTTGAACTTGGTTAAACAAATGAAGAATTGACTCTATATCAGGGAATAAATAGGCATAATTAGTCAAAACTTCTGATCTGATTGTTGTACTTTAATATGAACCTCCTGTGGAGCGGCCAATTCAATACTGACCAAAGCTGAAGGCACTATAATCTCAAATAATCTCACAGAGCAGCCAACCATTGAGAACATGCCCACTAAGAGTATAACATTTAAAAACTGCAGCTCATTTGATCTTTAGTTCTCAAAGCTCCTTTGATTGTCACTAGCATTGTGTGCATGTTGGGATATGTGGAGAACGCTCCATCACATTATGCTGCCTAAGAAGTAATTGTAGCCAGCAGCTCCACACCACTTTGCCCACTTCATTTGTCAGGCTACGTCTCGCTTTAAATTTGTCGATTTCTTCTTAACCCTCCAATTAAAGCCCACTAAAGCTCACCCTGGGAGATAGTGAGAAGAGCGGACAGCTGTCGAGAGTTACAAATGACAGAGCGTTACGCTTTATCTACCTCAGTCACCAGGAATCCATGACATCAGCATTCAAACAGCGGAAGATGAGATGAGATGCCCCATTGGGAGGAACTCTGGGAGGAACGCTCTGTACCGAGTGGAGGGCCTCAAAACTGTAGTCATACTTCATAATAACCTCAGGATGTTACAATACAGCAAAGACTACAGGATTATTTTCATAAGAAAACACCTTAAAACTACCCAGATCACAATAGCAACCAGCAAAATCACCTTAAAAAAACACTCAAAACACCCTAAAATCTACAAAACACCATAGCAACCAACCAGGATATCCTAGAAACCAACAGATCACCCTAGAAACCACCCACATCACCCTAGAAATCGTCTCGGTTACGTATGTAACCCTCGTTCCCTGAGTAGGGAACGGAGACGTTACGTCGGATGACGACGAATGGGGTTTCGCTTAGAAAGCCTATCAACTTCGAGTATTACAAAACGAGCCAATGGCAAAGAAATGCCATGGGTCTGCGGAATTTGCATGACGTAACTCCGCCCCACCTCGTGGGTATAAAAGGAGGAAGTCCGCAACAGCAGTTTATGTTTCTTCGCTGAGGAGCCAAGACTGAGCTCAGGCGATCCCCGCGGTACAGCGGAAAGTGGCAGGCAGACGTAACGTCTCCGTTCCCTACTCAGGGAACGAGGGTTACATACGTAACCGAGACGTTCCCTTTCGTTGTCACTCCGAGTTACGTCGGATGACGACGAATGGGGTTACCAGTCTAATCACGCCACCTTCTCAGCTGTCTTCCAGTGCCCTGCGTAAATCGAGATCCCTGTCCTAGACTGGACGAAGGACTCCATTTAACACAGGAATACCAAGGTACACTGGGAAGCATATCCCAAGCTAGGGGAAGTATGCAATTAATGCCAACCCAGAGGGGGGGGACTTAGAGAATACACATATGACCCGAATGAACATATGGAGAACACTGGGGTGTCCAGCCGCAGGTGGAATATTTCAACCCCAGGGGTGGCAAGGTGGCTTGCCAAGGGAAAGACACATGCTCAGAGAGGCTTACAGTGGAAATACACATGTGGGGGTCGCTCAGGGGAGGGACCATGCACACGGGAGGCACCTAGCCGACGCGCAGGCAAGAGACACTGGCGCCGACGTCAGGAGTGCTGGAGGAACTCAGGGCTTTCGGAAAAGCTCACCTGAGGAGAATATCGCACGTATCCAGTCCGAGGAGTGGAATGGCGAGCAAGCGAAGACACCTGAGCGGGTCCGGTACTAGCTAGTTGAAGCGAGTACATGAGAGGACACTGGCTCCACTCGGAGATTATAGAATCTGGCGAATGTGTTAGGTGTCGCCCAGCCTGCAGCTCTGCAGATGTCTGTTAGCGAGGCGCCATGCGCTAGAGCCCAAGAGGATGCCACACTCCGGTGGAGTGGGCCGTCACACCAAGGGGGCACGGTCGACCTTGCTGCTGGTAAGCCAAGGCAATGGCGTCCACTATCCAGTGAGACAACCTTTGCTTGGAGAGAGCCTTTCCCTTCAGCTTCCCACCATAACAGACAAAGAGCTGGTCTGAGGTCCTGAAACACCGCGTCCTGTCTACATAGGCGCGAAGAGCGCGTACTGGACAGAGCAGTGCCAAGGCTGGGTCTGCCTCCTCCGGGGGCAGCGCTTGCAGGTTCACCACCTGGTCCCGAAAGGGAGTGGTAGGAACCTTGGGCACATATCCGGGCCGGGGTCTCAGGATCACGTGAGAGAAAGCCGGTCCGAATTCCAGGCACGCTTCGTCGACGGAGAATGCGTGCAGGTCCCCTACCCTCTTGATGGAGGCCAGTGCAACCAGGAGCGCTGTCTTCATTGACAGGAACTTAAGCTCGACTGACTGCAGGGGCTCAAAGGGAGCACTCTTCAGGGCAGTTAGAACCACTGAGAGGTCCCAAGAGGGAACGAGAGGAGGGCGAGGAGGATTTAGTCTCCTCGCTCCTCTCAGGAACCGGATGACCAGGTCGTGCTTCCCTACCGACTTACCTTCGACTAGGTCATGGTGTGCGGCAATGGTGGCAACATAGACCTTAAGGGTGGAGGGAGACAGCCTTCGCTCCAACCCCTGCTGAAGGAAGGAAAGCACAACGCTGATCGAGCATCTCCGGGGGTCTTCTCGGTGAGAAGAGCACCAGACGACGAAGAGGTTCCACTTCAACGCGTAGACGTGTCTTGTGGACGACGCTCTAGCGGACGCTCCAGCTGTGCGCCAGTGCATCCGTGCCGAGCGTGCCCTCGGTCAGGGAAAAATACAGGGCGCAATGGGTCGAGTCGTGAGAGGCAAACAGATCTATCTGTGCGTCCCCGAACTGGTCCCAAATCAGCTGAACCGACTGGGGATGGAGTCGCCATTCTCCAGGGAGGGGCTGAAGCCGTGAGAGCTCGTCGGCTGCACAGTTCAGGGCTCCGGGAATGAAAATGGCTCGAAGCGACCTCAGATGCTTCTGACTCCATAGAAGGAGGTGGCGGGCAAGTTGTGACATACGGCGGGAGCGTAGACCACCTTGATGGTTGATGTACGCTACAGTAGCGGTATTGTCTGAGCGGACTAGTACGTGTTGACCCCTGAGCAACGCCCGGAAGCGGTGCAGGGCAAGGCGTACTGCCAACAACTCGAGGCAATTGATATGCCATAGCCGCTGGGGTCCTGTCCAGGAGCCCGCAGCAGCATGTCCATTGCACATGGCGCCCCAGCCCGTGGTGGAGGCATCCGTGGAGACCACAACATGCCGGGAAGCTCGTTCCAGGGGGACACCCGCCCTGAGAAAACTGAGGTTCGACCACGGGGTGAGGAACTGACGGCAGGTCGGAGTAACTGGTACCCGGAGCGTGCCTTGATGCCATGCCCACCTCAGGACTCGGTCGCGAAGCCAAAGCTGAAGCGGTCTCATATGAAGCAATCCGAGCGGCGTGACCGCAGCTGCAGATGCCATATGCCCCAGGAGCCTCTGAAAATGTTTCAGTGGAACCGCATTCTTGCTCCTGAGATGTCTCAGGCAAGTCAGCAGTGACTGCGCGCGCTCGTTCGTAAGCTGCGCGGACATGGCGACCGAGTCGATGTCCATACCGAAAAAAGAGATCCTCTGCACGGGGCAAAGTTTGCTCTTCTCCCAGTTGACCCGAAGGCCCAGACGAGCTAGGTGCCGGAGCACTAGGTCCCTGTGTTCGCAAACCTGATCTCGAGAGTGAGCTAGGATCAGCCAGTCGTCGATATAACTCAGGATGCGAACCCCGTGTTCCCGAAGGGGAACAAGGGCAGCCTCGACGACCTTCGTGAAGGTGCGAGGAGACAGGGCTAGCCCGAAAGGGAGAACCGCGTACTGGTATGCCTGCCCCTCGAAAGCAAACCGTAGGAACGGTCTGTGTCGAGGAAGAATGGAGACATGAAAGTAGGCGTCCTTCAGGTCGATCGCTGCAAACCAATCCTGGGCCGCACGCATTCGAGAACGCGTTTGGGGGAGAGCATCTTGAACGGCAGCCTGTGAAGGGAGCGGTTCAGCACGCGCAAGTCCAGGATTGGCCGTAACCCACCGGTTTTCTTGGGGACAGTGAAGTAGGGGCTTTAGAACCCGGACCTCATCTCGGCTGGAGGGACAGTCTCGATTGCACCCTTCGCCAGCAGGGTGGCAATCTCTGCTCTCATGATAGGGGCATTGCCACCGACCAAAGTGGAGCGGACTCCCCTGAAGCGGGGAGGAGACCGTGCGAACTGAATCGCATAGCCGAGCCTGATGGTGCGCGCGATCCAGCGGGACAGACGGGGAAGCTCTAACCAGGCTCCCAGGAACTGAACCAGCGGGATCAAGCGGACGACAGACGTCCCCCTGGAGGGGCAGCGAAGCGGAGTAACTGGCCCAGACGTGGACGGCATAGCGGCCCGGTGTGGGGGCACAGTTAGCAACCGCACCCTGACAGAGGGGGCCAGGGGAGGACCATGCTGGTCGTCCCGCGGGGGCCTGCTCTGGCAGGGGTCTGGCGACAGAGGGGGACAGGGGCGAAGCGGTCCGTGGACGGCACGCCGTGTCAAGCACCTCTGGGACAGAGGGGGACGAGGAGAGCACGGCTTGTGGGCGGCGCTCTGTGTCGTCCGAGAACTCTGTCTTCCCAGAGATGGGAGAGTCAGTTCTTAGGAGAATAAGGATTTTTCCCCGGCCCTCCACCGGGGAAAGGAGTGGTCCTGCTACCAACTCCTGGAAGAACTGAGTCCCATCTCTGTGGAGCCCGTCTCAGGAGCGCCGCTTAACCCGGCACGTAGCGGGGGGCGGGGCTGGAGAGCGCTGTGGCGTCCGCCCGCGGCTTCCAGAGCCGGCCCGTCTCTTTAAACGGGCGGGGTGGGAGCCGCAGGGGGGGCGCCTTCGGCAGTGGGCAGACAGAGGGATCTGAGCGGACGGCGGGCCATCGGGACAGAATCACGTCAGTCTGCACATGGGCGGTTGAGAGCTGTTGGGCGAAGTTCTCAACCGCACCGCCGAAGAGGTCGACCTGGGATATGGGAACGTCGGACAGACGGGGCCGCACGACATTCAGCACATCAGACAGGTTCAGCCACAGAATGGTAGGCATCACCTGACCCAGGGAGCGTACGGCCACTTTCGTCGCTCGGAGAGCAAGGTCAGTGGCGGCGCGCGACTCAGTGAAGAGCCCTGGGTCAGTCCCGCCCTCGTGCAAGTCCATGAGCATCTGGGTCGAGGACCAGCAGAATGGCCATGGCCTGCAGAGAGGCGGCTGCCAGTCCCGTGGTGCTATAGGATCTCGCCACAAATGTAGACGAAAACCATAGACCACGGGCGGGTGCTTAGGATTGCGCTTAGGATTGCGTCGAGATCTCATCATGCACGTCCGGGAGGGAAGGTATTGGGGTTTGCCGTGGACGAGGGTCGGCGGCCTTACCCAAAAACCAATCGTCCCAGGAAAGCATGGCCGTCATCTCTGGATCAGACTCAGGCACAGCCGTATGCACACCAGAGGGTGGCAGCTGTGACGAGTCGTCACTTCGCAGAGAATCAAACCCACCTTGTGAAGCTGCTACAAACATAGTATCATCCTCTGTAGCTTTAAATGAAACACACGGGCCACCAGAGGGTAGACTCGTGGGAATCACCTATTCACTAGCGGGCACCGCCGTTGAGGGGAGGCTGGGGTCACGGACACGGAGTCGGCGCCTTGTTCCAGACCAACACCCTCAGGTCACCCTGGCCACCAGCCGAAGATCGGGGGGTGGATGAGGGGACTCTCACTCTTGCGAGTTCACCGAGTCTCGACCTATATGACGCAATGATCATGTTCCCACAGAGAGAACATGAGTCATCCACGAGCGCTGCTCTAGTATGATCAAGCCCAAACATACCAGACAACGCTCGTGCCCATCAGAGTCCGATACCAAGCTGCCGCAACCATTCATTTTTTTTTTGTTTTTTTTAATGCACGGGCGAGCCGTCTTTAAAAAGACATGCCGCGTGCGCTCTTTTAGAGAGAAAACTCAAGTGTTGAAGCGCCCGGGGAAGCACGCGCTCTCTGATGAACCACTGCAGAGATAAGCAGGAAGCACGCACTCGCCGGAGATCGCCGTCACACCAACACTCGAGGCACTCGTTCGTGAAGCTGATAATTCAGAGTTGGCTTGTGGAGAGAAGAATACACTTGGCTCCGAAGCGAAAACATAAACTGCTGTTGCGGACTTCCTCCTTTTATACCCACGAGGTGGGGAGGAGTTACGTCATGCAAATTCCGCAGACCCATGGCATTTCTTTGCCATTGGCTCGTTTTGTAATACTCGAAGTTGATAGGCTTTCTAAGCGAAACCCCATTCGTCGTCATCCGACGTAACTCGGAGTGACAACGAAAGGGAACACTAGAATACCCTATCAACTACTCAGATCACCATAGCAACCCCCCAGATCACCCTAGAAACACCAGAACACCCTATTACCCACCCACATCACCCTAGAAACACCAGAAAGCCCTATCAACTACCTAGATTACCCTAGAAACCACCAGAACACCCTAACATTTTCCCAAATTACCCTAGCAACCACCCAAAACACCATATCAACTACCAAGATCACCCTATAAACCACTAGAACACCCTATCAACTACCCAGATTACCACTGAAACCACCCAAAACACCCTAGCAACAACAAGAGCACTCTAGAAACACCAGAAGACCCCAAAAACCACCCACATCACCATAGAAACCACCCAAAACACCATATCAACTACCCAGATCACAATAGAAACCACCCAGAACAACCTAGCAACAAGAAGACCACCCTAGAAACACCAGAACACCCTAGAAACCACGAGAACACTATGTCAACTACCCAGATCACCCTACAAATCACCCAGATCACCCTAGAACCACCAGTACACCCTATCAACTACCCAGATCACACTATAAACCACCCAGAACACCTTATCAACTACTCAGATCACCCTAGAAACCACCTAAAACACCCTATCAACTATCCAGATCACCACAGAAACCACACAAAACACCCTATTAACTACCTAGATCACACTAGAAGCCACCCAGAACACCATAGCAACAACAAAATCACCCTAGAAACACCAGAACACCCTAGAATCCACCTACATCCTATCAAATGCCCAGAAAATCAAATCAACCACTCAAAACACTCTAGCAACCACAAGATCCCCCTTGAAACACCAGAACACACAAGAAACCATCCAATTCACCCTAGAAACCACCCAGGACACCATAGCAACCACTAAAAACACAATTGCAATGACCCAGATAACCCTAGAATCCACCAGAACACCATAGAAACCACCCAAATCACCGTAGGACCTTTGCAGCAAGTTTTACACACACAGGCACTACTCATGAGAATGAGTATAGCTCGTCTCATCAGTCATACAACAGCTGGCTAAATACCATTACAATTTTTCTTTTGCCTCTTTTGTGCTGATAACAAACAAAGTAAATGATATAGCCACTGTATATAGGGCAAAGAACAGAAAGCCACGGCTGGGATTCTTGAAGAGTTTTTCTCTCCGTACAGAACAGAGGAGGCTGCCAGGGGAAAACTTGTTCCTGGCCTGACACTGGTAATCACCTCACCTTTGTGTGTGTTCCACTGTTTACTTTCAGGTCTATTTCCTGTGAGCAGAGAACGATGACGGCCTGAAACATTCTGCACATTTTTGGGTTCTGAAATGTGTCAGACAACATAACATTACAAATACGTGTTGCATTGTCAGTGTTGTGGCCACAAGCACTTGCTCATATTTTCAGGTCAACAGAGAATTTTGAGAAGTAACTTAGTTACTAAGTGCCCCTGTTATGCTATTTTAAAGTTTCCTAATATTGTTTTGTAGTCTCCTACAAAAGGTTTACATGCATCAAAGGTCGAAACACTGGAAGAACTAGCCATTCAAACCGAGCAGGACCTTTCTCAGTGATACGCTACTCAGTTTGAGGTGCATTATGAGATGTTGCAACTGTAACTCCTCACCATCAGCATTGCGGTGAACATGTGGGAACTGTATCAATAACAGTGCATACATTAGCCAAGCTAATTTGTTGATAAAACAAATCTTGCTTCATGCTTAACATTTCCTCAAAGTAGTAAGAACGACAGACGATCTGCACTAATAGACACAGTTTTAGGTAATAGTGGCCCAAAACTGATTAGCAGAAGTAATTCAGTAAGACAGAAATAACGTGAGTCAGCCAGTTAGCAGGAGACCTACACAATATAAAACTCAAAGCTAAGTATTTTGAACACTGATAGAAAATATATACATCAATAATTAGTCATACTTACAGGTTGTGATTCTGAGGAGCAAGTTAGTCCAAATTAACTTGGTACTGACGCCTCTTTCAAGAGCAAGCGTTTTGCGAATCCTGCATTGAACTCCGAGATTTGAGAAGCAGTCGTCAGTAAACATGAAGGGAACACAGCTAAAGTTTAGGATTATACTGCTTTGGTATCATGGTAAAGATGAACTTTAACCAATGATTCCTCACATGCACGTCCTTGGGCAGTGGAAAAAACTGGCTTTACCTTCAGATTGTAGAGCGCAGCGTCTTCTCAACATGATGCTATCCAGTATCCACAGGAATCAGCAGCAGTGTCTCAGGGGTTCATGTTTCCCTGAATATGCTGTTTCGTCTTGACATCACAACGAACGGCTTAGGACTCGTTTGAAAAACGATTCATTTAATTGACTCAGAGTCGACTCTTACTTTTGAGAGACAATAACTTTATATATTGTGCACTTTCAGATTTCAACCTTTGCAGGATGGTTTCATTCACTTAGAGCTATATTACACACTACATGAAAGGTAAAGACTAGAAAGAGAAAAAGGGAGAGTGACAAAATAAAAGGCCAGACAAGGATCAATATTGGTCCAGCGTTCGCTCGCTGGCGTGAGCTAAAGGAGGAGGAGGGGTGCCCGAATGATGCTGACCTGGTGTTATGGTATAAGTGTAAACTTTTTACAGCCTAATGTTTGAGTAGTGTATTATGATGAATCCCCTTTTCTTAGGACAAAAAAAAAAATCATAAGTAAGCCTATGTCTAAACGGCGTGTACAAGTTTGGTAGGGGCTACATTCTTGCAAGTAAATAATACATGATTAGACGGACAAAATAATCTTTCAGGATAACTATCCTAATGTCTGCAGGCTGATAGTCATGTTTGTTTATTTATTTTTCTGGTCAAAGTGTCTTGTCTTAGGTTATAATGCAAATCGATTTTTCAAATTTGCAGATTCATCTATGGTAGCTTGATATTATAATATTGACGATATATGGCTATTACCTACCACACAAACATTGAATTGAATTAGCATATCCATTATTTAAAACAGTAGCCAATAGGCTACTATAATGACGCTGGCTTGTAAACATGAGCTACGAGATCTTTTGGCGTTTGAAAAAAATAAAACCCATGAAATAATATTCATATGACATGCTGAAATACATGCCAATGTACCTGTGATTAAGGCATTTCACACGCAACGCTGGCAGTCTGCCCAAGACGTGAGAACTCGCGAGAACTCAAGACGGTATTGGCTTGTCAACAAATGCACGTGTATCCCCTGATGTAACCATGACAGATTTGACAAAAGTAGTAGAAGACAATACTGTTTCCCAACTGTAGGGGGACCCCGAGAGCAAACGTTACATGGTGTTGCTTTAAACTAAACAACAATTAGTTGAGGTTGAAGCACTAAAATTATTAACTGGAAATAAATACAACTAAAACTGAAATAAAAATAAATGTAACCTAATTAGCATTATTATTCTTATTTTTAAAAACAATATGAGGTAGCAAAAATAACTAATCACACATAATGAAATTACTAAAAAATGTAACTAAAATTAACATGAAAACTAACAAAAAAAAAGCTACGTCTGAGGACCATTATTCTCTCGAAGGCGGCTTCGGGCATGAGGTCCTGACACCAGACGCAGGCCTCAGATGTGGCAGAAGCACGCGTATCGATGTTGTTTCCTCGCTTGGGGCTGAGGCTCAATGCAAAAAAAAAAGCATGTCGACAATAACCAGGATCAAGCTAGGCCAGGCCATCACTGTAAAACATTTTCAAAAATTGCTGGTGCTCATGGCAGCTGTTGAACCACTGCAGTGGTGGCTCAGGACCGAGGGGTTATCTCTGAGGGGAAACCCATTCCGTATGATCAGGTAAACGCTTAGATGCCTTTGTTCCCTGATTATATGGAAGACACCTTGATTCCTGTCCCAAGGCCCTATGCTGGGAGCGTTGTGACATTGGAAAAATCATGACAACGGACCCATCCCTCACAGGCTGGGGTGTGGTCATGGATTGCTGCTCAGCATGGGGTCTGTGGAGAGGGTATCATCTCTCATGGCACATAAATTGCCTGTAGATGTTGGCTGTATTACATGATCTGAGGTATTTCCTCACAGACCATCATGGTCTGGTTTGACAATATGTCGGTGGTCTCTTACATGAATCATCAGTGGGGCCTGAGGACACGCACTCATGACAGTCTTCCTGTGAATGCCGGGACTGAGGCCTAGGGGAATGGAGACTCCACAATGAGACGGTGGAGTTAACATGGAGGAAGTTTGGAATCGGAAGTGGATCTGTTTGCATCTCAAGAGACAACCCACTGTCCGCTGTGGTACTCCTTTACACATTCAGCTCTGCTGGAGCTGGATCCATGGTACAGGCATGGCTGAGTCAAATTTTTTTTGTGTACGTTGTGA
Source organism: Gila orcuttii (assembly GCA_026230005.1). Classification (NCBI taxonomy): domain Eukaryota; kingdom Metazoa; phylum Chordata; class Actinopteri; order Cypriniformes; family Leuciscidae; genus Gila; species Gila orcuttii. The sequence continues at coordinate 9,802,044 of JAPDVR010000013.1, read as the reverse complement.
ACAAACCTTAATATTCCAAACCTTGATTTGTATCATATCATATGTATCACATCATATGTTCCTTCATGTTTTACCTTACACACACACACACACACACACACACACACACACACACACACACACACACACACACACAGAGAGAGAGTCCATGTACAACAGCCTTCTTACTCACCAGTCAGTCAATGTGTGTCATTATGGTGGACGGTGATGGCGGGGATAGTCGAGTCGATGAGGGGTTGATCATTAAGAGGCTTCTTTGTTTCAGTAATGACAGCCTAAGCGAAAGTCCATTTCAACAGTTCAAACACCTTTAACTATCAATCGGCCTGTGCAAACTGCATATTGCTTTAGTGTGTTAGAGCCGGACATCATACATCAGCACATACCTCAATGTAACGCAATGATCATTTCATGATGAACTGATAATTACGCCTTTATGAAATAAAAATGCACAGATGCACATTAGTAAAATCATTGCAGTGTCCAAAATCATTAGTTAAGCTAAAAACGTTTTTAGTTATGGAAACATTAAGGGATTTTATAATTCTTCTAACATTATGGGAACATTACTTTTGAATGTTCTCTGAACATTCTGAAACAAGTGGTGACATTTAAAAACATGCTAGATGAATGTCCAACTAAAATGTTTCAGAAAAAACAAATTCCATGAACGATGTATAAATGTTTTTGTAATAATAATTTGAGAACATTAAAGACCTGACAACTTTGAACGAATGTTTTATTAATGTTACTGAAAGAACGTTTGTTCATAACCTTGAAAGCACCTTGCCAGTAAGTTCTGAGAACATTCGCTGTTAGCTGGGATAACCCCACAAAAATATACAAACCTAAAAAAAAAAAAAAAAAAAAAAGTGCTGCTTTGATCCTGCGGTCTTCCAGTGCATTTGTTGTTATTAAATCGTGCTCAGAAACTTTAGGAAAAATCTTTGACACTAGATTAATCAGCACTTTAGGTGAGTGCTGGAGTCTCCTCAGATCTCCTCCTTAGTTCCTCTTTAGAGACATTTTTGTTCAATGTATTTGTTCCCAATGATTACAAGCAAGCAGAGACAAGTACCAAGGTATACATACATTCATTTATTATTTCTGAATATCTTAAAATGCATTTCCATGTAAGCTGGGAAGCATTTGTGTGCTTAGAGATGATGAGTGTTTATGTGTTTATGAAACATCTGTCTCAATCTGTTATCACTATGTAGTGTATATGTGTGAGAAAATGCAAAAGTTCTGCATATGAAACCCTGAATTCCCCTTTACGTTCTTATTTTCCCAATAATGTGCTCCATAATAAAGTGAGAGAAATAGTTTAAAGTTTTGTTCCTGATTACAAGACATCCATTTTAAGCGGCACTAAATTAAATTAGTAATTTGGTTGTAAATATATGTAACTTAGTGCTGTAAAAGTTCAGTCGGTTATTTGCAGTTGATTAATTGCTTAATTAATGATATTTTACAATGCAGCTTGATCTCTTTAACATTTTAATGTGCTGGTCCCTCACATAATACTCATTAGAAATTAATGAAGACAAGAAATTACTGTAGACAATGCAATCATTAAAACTGTTGTAATTATGAGATCCCTCACTGATTTTTTTATGCCAGAAACATTAAAATCATACATGTATTTCATAGTCCAGAATAGCAGAGCTTCTACACGTAAAGAAGCAGTTCTCTGGTGATTTTATGCGTGTGACGTGACATTAACGGTCATAAGATGGAGGCTTTGTCTCAGATGACTATAATAAATGAGGATGACTATGACAGTACAGTTCTTCATCCCATTCAGTTATTAAGTTCAGAATGAAACTACAGGCATAATGAAGGATGGCATTAAAATGATAACCACAAAACAACAATTGATAATGTTTAGATGAACTGATCCAATACAGAAAACATGCTGAGTTTCACATTAAAGTGATAGTTTTTTTAAAGCAGCCCATGTTATTAATTTGCCATTATGTCTGTTGAGCTTTCAAAGGACCAAAAAATCATAAAAAATATCACCCAACTAACAGGGAACATTCTCAGAACTTTAGCTAACGTTCTGGCAAGTTTCTCTCACAGTTATAAACAAATGTTCTTCTAGTAACATTAATAAAACATTCATTCAAAGTTATCTGGTCTTTATTAATGTTCTCAAAAAGTTAGAAAAAACATTATTTATACATCGTTCATGGAACTTTTTTTCTGAAGTGTTTTAGTTAAATGTTTGTCTAACATTTTTTAAATGTTACTAATTGTTGTTTCAGAACGATCAGAGAACATTCAAAAGTATCGTTCCCATAATGTTGGCAAAATACTAAAATGGAATGTTCCCTTAATGTTTACATAACCAAGAAAAACGTTTTGGACATTTTGACTGTTCAGAGAACATTCAGCAATAACGTTTTCATAACTTAAAGCATAACTTAAAGCATACCTTGGTTCTTTGGTGAACCGGGACATCATTCACTACACCCTTCTCCTCATTCATTTCTAAAGTTGGACATCAACATTCTTAGTATTCCTCAATCAATTCATCATAAACAATTTATTAAGAAAAAAAATAACATTATAAAAGAATGCTTGTTTTCCCATTCATTTTTTGTAAAAATTCTATAGGGTAACTAACAACCCGAGGTGTGTAACAGTGTAAGCATATTTTTTCTGCACAACAATAATTTAATCTTTGATGACTGAATAAGTGCAATTCATCTTTATTCCTCAAGGTGGCAATGTCTCATAAACAATGATGACGTGACGTTTCACTCATAATTACAGCAGGCAGGAAAAAAAAGAAGCATCATCAGCAAAACATGAAATGATTTACAGCAGAGCAAGAACTGAACACAATCAAATATTAGTGTCACTGATGGTAGATCTGGTGAAGAAGCTGTCAGCGATCAAAATATTGATTTTGAAAATGTTGAAAATGACAGTTTTGAGAATATGTTTGAGATCGCGAATATGAGTCAGATGCTGAATGTTCTGGGAAATGAGCTCTGACGAGAACATTGATGATGGTATAAAACATCTGCTTAAACTAAACTCTTCCAAGCTCCAAAATGCAACAAAATATGCTTTATTTTTTCTTCTGTAATTGTTGCTCTAATATCAGGAGAGTTTTGTACTATCGCGACAGGTAGCGAGCCATCCGTGTTAGATATAGATCCGGGTCACTAAAGACCCGGATATGTAATAATGATTGACAAAACATTTGTGCATTTAAGGGTTAATGGGAACATAAAATGTTCTCAGAACATAATTTTGTTATCTGAGATGAATGTGTTTATACCATCCAAACGGGAGCTGTCAGTTACTGATAATATTTCCCTTCCCCGAAGCTCTCAAATTGCATTTGTATTCTCGTTAAGATTCAGCAAATTACTTTGATGAATCCCGACAGGTTTGATATCGTTGATGAAACACAACACTGATTCTCATGTGTCATAACAGAACACGACATAGGACATACTAACCTTTAACACACATAATGAAGAATGATATTTAAGAGCTTTAGCAGAGGGCAAGATTTTCACTGAATAAAGACTGTTAGGTCTGTTTTTTTTTTAACTTTTAAAAGACTTGAGTCGTGTGGACCACTGTTTTGATGCTTTTTGTCCTGTTCGGTGCTATATTATTTATTCATTTATAGATTAAAGTTGCCATGAAACGGAAGTTGCACTCGTCTTTTGTGCCGTATATCAGAGTGAAACAGTTCTGGAACAAGAACAAATGTGGGCGGGGCTTGATTTTGTCCGTGGGGAATTGATTGGATGGTTGTGGTTTGCTATTGGCTGATCTCATGTGAGTGACAGGTTATAGCTCTGTCCTCGTCTTTAGAGAAGAGAAGAGATGTCGCCGTTATTCTGATTCAAGATTACGAGGATTTTTTAAAAAAAATTATGTGGATTGTTAAATCATTTATAATAAATAATTGGACATATTTGATTTCATAGTAACTTTAATTGTGTAGTAGCGCTCATCTCTGAGAAGTCAAAACTGAAATAACAAATAAAAAATAAAGAAATAAAATGTATAAAATCATTTAAAATCAAATAAATGGTAGAAAAGGTGCATAAATAGGCTATTTCTCTGCATAAATCTAAGTTTTCTTTTCTGAGATCACATTGATTTGTGTGAATTTTGGTCATTTTACTCAGTACATGAGAACAAATGAGAATGTGTCATGCTGGAGTATTCAATTGGAAATTGTTACATTTTTCAATAGAAATCATTATGAATATCCAGAGATACTGCTGCTCCAGAATAATATAGTGCAGGGCAAAAAGACACTTTAATCAGGACCTGAAACAATAGGATACTATGGGCCAGATTTACAAAACAGGAGCAAACTATTTAGTTGTCAGTAGATTTTCCATTCCCATCTGCACTTTTATGGGATTTCTCTCTCAAGCTAAAGGAAACAGACACAGTCAAGCGTCGAATGGATTAAGACATGCTTTTTTGGGGGGTGTCAAATAATTCTGCAGTAAATTGACTACCACAAACCTTAATAAAACGTTTTGCTTGATTTCTTTAAATACTCTCCTCCCATAAACTTTGCATCTGAAATGGAAACTCCTATAAATACATATGCAATAAGTTCAGCCGCAAAAATTTCTGTCCATGCGTTTTCAGCGCTAATTTCTCACTGTGTATTAGTAAGTCCTGACAAAAAAAAAAAAATTCTTAATGCCAAAAGAGGGTTATTTTATTATTTTAGTTTTAGCTAATAAACCTGGTTTATTATTATTGTAACCAGAAAACAGCCGCACAAAGATTATTTTTTAAAAATCTGTTTATTTTGACCAACAGAAAAATAACAGCATACAGGTTTTGAACAACACCAGATTTAGTCAATAATTTACATAAATCTCACATTTGGCTTCTTGTAATTCCTTCCAGACATGTGCACGTGCTAGTTCACCTCCTCTTCAATAATTAGGCTCTATACAGCGAGACGCTCTGCGCTTTACCTTCACATTTAGCTTTCAATTAGTCCTGTGAATGTTTTCAACACTTTGGCACAATCGTTTTATAGGCCAGTGTCTTCACACATTAATGGCACTAGCAACATCGGCAAGTGATAAACCATCTGGCCTGCCTCCCAAAGAGATAGAGCACATTTAATGGAGTGAAAAAGTAAAAGCAATTAATGTCACATTAATATAATGATAATAATGCCTTTCCTTGCAGCTCAGGCGAGTGAAGCTGAGGCCAGGGACAAATGAATGAGAGCAGCATGTCACGAGAGAGACCAGAGGAGAAACCAGCGCTCACTGCTTTTTTGAAGTTAGTTAACTATAATAACCTTGCAAATTTGTGTGACTAACTGGAACCCTGTGCAAAATCTGTGTGTGAGAAACATTTGCCCTCACATGAAATTCCCAGTCGTGTGGATTCCTATTGAAATGACTTTACTTCTGCATGTGAAAATTTCCAAATAACAGTAAATTTGACCATAACTTCACTCTGGCCAATAACTGCAAACTTTCACAAGACACTTTTTGTAGGATTGTTCCAAAAGGAAGTAAACAGCTGAAGAGTCGTACACTTAAAAGTGATTAATTTTAATGGTAAAAATTTGAAGAGTGAGTGAATGGCGTTAAAGTAAAAATTCTATATTATATAAATATGCAGATGAAATGGCACTGGTTGCACTTTTATGGAAAGGCTGTGTCAATTATGAGTATAGAGAGCAGGTTTTGAAATTAGAAAAATTGTGTAAAGCGAGTTCCTTATTCAGTTTCCCATTCATTTCCCACCGGCCACAGTTTTATAATGAATATAAAAATATATTTAAACTTCTCATAACATCTGAACGTTGTGTTATGCACCATTGCTTTGGCAAATTATCTGTCAAACGAACTTAAAATCAAAGCACAATATGGCTTAATCCCCTTATCAAATCGTAAAAGGCTGCGATTTTATTAAAGGGGTGGTAAAACACGATTTCACTTTTCTAACTTTAGCTAGTGTGTAATGTTGCTGTTTGAGCATAAACAACATCTGCAAAGTTACAGCGCTCAAAGTTCAAAGCAAAGGAAGATATTTGCTTTTAAAGAAATCAATTTCTAATTACTACAGCAAACGGTCGGTAGGCACTACACGATATTCCTCCAGGGTTGCTGACATCACTAACCCCACTAAACCCCTCCTCCGAGAATACGAAATAAGGGGGGCGAGGCCATTTTATATTGCGTTGGAGAAGAGTTGTTGTGGTATAGTATGCTGGAGTGTTGCTGCAATGCTGTCGAAACGCTGTTATTTTCATCAGTGCCCGGATTGCAGGTCCACTTTGTTCAGCCTTCCTAGGGTCGCGGGAGTTAGGGATCAATGGTTAATTATTACCCAAATCTCGCTCTCTGTGCTGCACATTTTACGGAGGAAAGCTTCCACAATCGCGAGTTCAATGCAGGATTCGCACAACGGCTTTTCCTGAAAGATGGAGCAGTTCCAACTGTAAGAACAGAAGCTGTTGTTTACGGGCCACAGCCTGTAAGTGTGATTTATTTTTCGTCGACGTGTTTGGCTGTTTGGCTCTGCAAACCAGTTAAATGCTCATTCATACTTAACTTTTCCGACAAATACCTAACGTTACAAACTTTTTTTTAATCTCAACGATGAACTAGTGGAATTAGTGTAAATTATCCTTGGATTAGAGCTTTTATGTATTGTTTATCTATATGCTTGTTTATCTACAGGCATGCTAAACATGGTTCCCTTTCAGTCGATAACGTAAGACGTAGTCAATGGTCGACTGAATGGGGGATTACGCCAGGGAGCCTATCATCTTCGAGTACTATTGAACGAGCCAATGTAATTGGCGTGCGTGATTCGCATCACACACTCCGCCCCGTGGCGCGGGTATAAATACGGAAGTGGATGCACGCACTAGTTGCCTTTCGCTTCGGAGCCGATCGTTTGATGTCTCTGAGAGTGCTGTTGTTTACAACGAGCGAGTGTGTCGGTGTTCTTCAGGAAGACTCTCCCAGTGCTGGTGTTCTACAGCGTGAGTGCAGCAGTGATCGCGAGCTTTGAGCTCTCAACTGCTGTTTTAACAGCAACAAATTTCTAAATGTTTGTGTGTGTTGACGGCTGGTTAGAGGGCAGAAAAGTGAGTGCTTCACTGTTTCAGTTCTCTGTTCAGTGTTGCCGCGGTCATTCCCCTGTGTGCTCCGGCACTGGTGACGGTCCTATTTTCTGAAAGAGCAACACGGGTGCGTTTGCGTCTTTTTCAAGATGTCATTCCACCTGTGCGTTTCTGGATGCGATCGTTCCCTTTTCCTCTCTGACGGTCACAATTGTTGCATCACGTGTTTGAGCTATATGTTTATATGTATATAAATATGTATGCATATGTGCTTATATGTTCAGCATGCTGAGGCAGCTTTTGTGGACGGTTCATGTTCTCATTGCGGGAATATGACTGTCGCGGTGTTGAGATCGAGACTCGCCTTCGTCCGCGAAGTGCGAGTCCCCATTACCATGCCCCACCCCGGTTGCCGTGTGGGATGGGTGATCGGAGGATAGTGATGGATGTCTCGCCCGGTAACCATTCCCTGTGGGCTCCTCACTCCTCCATCACACCGGAGCCGATGGAATTCCTGTTGAGCATACTGGTCCCTCTGTAATGGACTGATCAGCTGTTTCAATGGGGGTTCCCCCTGAGGATAAGATGTCGATAGCAGCATCGGAGGGTGAGCTGGCCTCTGGAAATGACGACTTGGCTGTGTTATCTCCCTCTGGGAGTGTAATGTTGCCCAAGCCAAATCCAGAAATGTCAGCTATGCTGAAACGGGGCGCCGAGGCTGCCGGGCTCGAGTGGAACCTCCACCGTGTCCCGTTCAGTCTCGGTTGGAATCTGGAGTTTGGTATCTTGGGGCGGGCCGCACTGGTTCTCAGCTCGCCGCCCCAGTGCCTTTCTTTCCCGAAATGCATGGAGAGCTTATCAGGTGGTGAACAGCATCTTTCTCTGCTAGAAACTGCCTGAATAGCTTTTCCCCCTCACTACCCTTGATGGAGGAACAGTGAAGGGTTGCGAGGTGTCCCTCCATTGGAGCGGTCTGTCGACACAGGTGCATCTGTGTCCGGCGGCCGCTGCCTTTTGGGGGGATCCTCGTCTCCCCCCTAAGGCCTGTGAGTTTTCGTCCGTTCCGACGGGCAGAGCTTACAAAGCCTATGGGAAAGCCGCTTCCTCTTGCATGCCATGGCGTTGCTTCAGGTCTGTCGATGCACGAGGGTAATCCAGACCGTGCGCTCATAGGTGAGCACCGCACTGCATCCGACCTCGCCCTCCGGGGCACGAGTGTCGTAGCGTGCGTGATCGGTCTGGCGATGTCCACCTTAGTGGTCCAGGAGCGCCATCGTTGGCTCAGCCTGGTTAATATGGCGGATGCGGACAAGGTTCGGTTACTGGTCTCCCCAATTTCCCAGGTTGGGCTGGTCGGCGACAGAGCGCAGACGGAGGTCATCCGGCACATCCTGCCCCGGTGGCCAGCTGCTGCCTCCACCCGCCGCCGGTGGCAGCTCTTCCGCCTGCTCGTCGCCGAGGGCGTTCCCCGGACGCCGCTCCTGCTGGGCCTCCGCAGAGGCCTCCACCCAGGCCTCAGCATGGAGCCGGCCGCAGTAGAGACGCCCAGCCCGCACCAGGCGCTGCCAAGCCAGGTGGCAAGCGATAGCGAAAGCATTCCGGAGCCGGCCGCCCAGGGATGGATGAGATGCTCTTGGAGTGGCACGATCACTCCCTCCCCCCGGGTGAGGGCCGGGTGGAGTCTTTGTTTGTGTGTGAGTCTGTTCTGCCACTGGCTCCCTAAAAAAAAAAAAAAAAGCGGAGCAAGCGGTACCCACACTTCAGAGAGAGAGCAAATTCATCTGTTCATGGGTCCCAAGAGGGTCAGTCTGGCGGGTGTTACCCTGTAAAGCCTTACACCCCTCAGCTCCCCCTTGGTCGCCAGCAGGCAGCTTGGTGCGTTCGAGGACCCGGTCATCCGCCTTCTCACGTGCCCCCTGCCGCTAGTTGAGACAGGTAAGTGTTGCACAGCACACTAACACCACTCTCTCTACTTTGCTGCCCCACCTCAGGCTCGGCTATCCCGCTCAAGTCAGTGATAATCATCACACTAGGTGTTGAGCAGACGTGCTCCTGAAAACCCATTGATATTCATCACACCTACTGTTGAGCAGTGCTCCTGACTTATGCATGCTTATCTTATCCTGCTGGCGAAGGATTTGATATAGCCACTCCTCCAGCCGGTATGAAGGCCAGTTGTAAACTCGTTCTTCATGCTACTAGGTGGTGGGTCGTGACCATCTTGGCCCAAGATTGGTCTGCAGCTCCGACCTGAAAGACATGTGCTTCAGATCTCTACCTTCCGCGCCACAGGCCATCTTGTGTGTTGCGTGTGAGGGTTGAAGTATCAGTACAGAGTCCTTCCCTTCGAGTGCTCCAGAGCCCGTTGGGTCTTCAGGTCAACTGGGAGAGAGTAATCTTGCCCAAGGGTTGAGTATCTCTTTTTCAGTTTTGGAGATGGACTTGGTCCAGCACGTCTCTCCAATGAGAGTGTGTTCAGCTGGTGTTGAAGTGAGAAAGGGTCCCACTGAAAGAACTTTCAGAGGCTCCTGGGGCATATGGTAGATGCAGCCATTGGCTTCCTCCATATGATGACCGCTTCAGCGCTAGCTTCACGATCGGGTCCCGAGGTGACCGTGGCAGAGCAGCTCACCCTGTGTGACTATAGTCATCCCGGTCTGCTGCCAAACCCTCTTCAACTGAGGGGCCATATACAAAGGGCGTGTTTTAACGGGGGCCTGGGCGACCCTCGACTACACAGGCATTCGTGCCTCGAGTTGCTAGACATTGCGACCGTTGCGCAAGCTTCCCTTGCATGTCACAACTCACCCGTCACCTCCTCCTTGGAGTCAGAAGCTTCTGAGGACGCTTTGTTCCACTCTTCCTGCTCTACTCAATCGTGCCGCCAACGAGTCTCACAACAGTTATAGCCAGGATAAGTGGAGACTCAATCCCCTGGGTCCAGCTGGGTCATGACCATTCCGGGGCCGCTCAGTTGCCTCTCCGGTTTCGCTCTTTCTGCCAGTGTTCTGTCCGAGCGGACTACCCTTGGACAGACACTGGCTCTCAGCTGCCCCGGGGGCCCGCAGAAATGCGTTTCCCCAGTGAGCCTCCTAAAAGCGACTGCGACTCATGGTCGCCTTGCACCTGCTCAAGTCAGTGAATTCATCACACTTCATGTTGAGCAGAAATGCTCCTGAAACTCAGTGAAGTTCAGCGCACTCAGGTGTTGAGCAGCAATGCTCCTGTAGCTCAGTGAATTCATCACACTCAGGTGTTGAGCAGTAGTGCTCCTGAAGTTCAGTGAATCCTTTTCGCACTCAGTGTTGAGCAGAAATGCTCCTGTTGCTCAGTGAAGTTCTTCGCACTCAAGTGTTGAGCAGAAATGCTCCTGTAGCTCAGTGATTTATCACACTCAGGTGTTGAGCAGAAATGCTCCTGAAGCTCAGTGAACTTATCACACTCAAGTGCTGAGCAGAAATGCTCCTGAAGCTCAGTGATCTTCACATGTTGTGTTGAGCAGTGCTCCTGTCTTTTTGCGCCCGTCGCTTGCACCTACGGTGCCAAGTCAGGAGGAAGCAGGTCTTCATAGTTGCCCCTTATTGGCCCAACCAGACCTGGTTCCCATCGACACCCTTCCTGACTTCCCCTGAAAACGCACCCGCGTTTTACCCCTGGAGATTCTGGGCGGTCTTACGTCTGAATGTGGAGGTTCAGGTGGCTATCACAGGGACATGTGATAGTTACCATCACTTCTGCGAGCACCCCCTAGAAATGGGTAGCGTGCTTACGTCTTAGAAGTGTAACCTAGACGTTGAGTGCGTCTTCTCTCCAGAGGAGATCCTAAAAGCTTTCGATCATTTCAGTGCTCTCTTTCCTGCAAGATGGGTTGGAGTAGGCTGTTTTCCTTCACCCTCAAAATGATGTTGCCTCGGTGTTTAAACGACGCTCATCGTGATGCAGAAGTATGGAGAAGCACGTCCTGATCGTCAGGATCCTGAGGAGCAAGGTAATGTAAATCCTTGCGTCCCTCTTTATCCTCTTGGGCCTTGTCTCTGGTGCTACTGCACTGCAGAGACCGCCCCTGAGCCACTGCAGGCAGTGAGTTAAAAATTCTGTTATATCAGTTCTCCTGCTCGCGTGGTCTCTACTAGAGGGTAGGGACTTGCTCGCTTTCGGTCAACGTATTGTGCCTGGAGTTCGGGCCGGCTAACTCTCACAAGCTGAGACCCCGGCTCGGTTTGTGCCCAAGGTTCCTACCTCTCCCGTAATAGGAGCAGGTGGTGAGCCTGCAAGCGCTGCCCCGGAGGAGGTAGATCCAGCCCTGGGTTTCTCTGCCCGTTCGCTTATAGCGGTTAGACGTGTACAGAACGCAAGCCATAGACCTCAGACCAGCTCTACAAATATCTGTTAGGAATTCAGCAGAGAGGGAAGGCTGTTTCCAAGCAAAGTTGGTCACTTAGTGCTTGCTTTCATTTCGGTAAAAATTTCGAGATGCAACATGTCCACTTAGGTGTTGAGCTCCTCTATGATGAGTGTAAAGTGCTCCACCTGGGCGTTGACGCTATGCTTTGCTAACAGATTCTAGAGTTGGGGGCTGGACGACACCTAGTTGAACCAATGCTTCCCGTGGGCTCCCTTCTTATGAAGCCAGTTTCACCGTGAGCCCGGTTCAAGTGTCGGCTTGCTGCGCCATTCCCCTCCAATGGACTGGATACGTGCGCCTTTCTACTCCAGTTGAGTTCCCTTAAAATTGAACCCTGTTGAGTTCCTCCACTCCCCTCCGACGTCTGACGTGCGGAACGTCTGGTGTTAGGCCTACCACTTGTAAGCAGTGTGGAACCTGTGTTAGGCTGGGTCCATATGTTGCGGTCCCTATGGCAACCCCATATGTGTATTCTTCCACGATACAGCTCCCTACGGCGAGCCCGTGTCTTCCCTCGGCAGAGTCTCTCTGCCGTCACTGGCCGGTGAGTCTCCCCCGTCTTAGGCTGGAGCCACCACAGTGTTATTCCATATGTTATACGCCCAGTTCATATGTGTATTTTCCACAGTTTACCTTAGTGTTCGTTTTGTGTTAATAGTTCTGGCGACAGATATTTGTCTACAATCGTTCTAAAAATACAAAAGTAACGGTGCCATACAGTCAGAAACGATCACTATAGATCCGCAGTCTTTACTCAAAAAAAATCCCTTTGAGGACTGTAGTATAATTTGTTAGACCCATTATATATAATTCTTGTTTATGAAGCTTATTTTTTGTAATACTATAATAATTAGTACAATTAAATAACAGCGTATCTAAAAATTAATGAGACAACAAAAAACAAACCTTTCTGAAATGTCGTTTAAGAATGCAACGGGCACAAGTGAAGAAATTAAGACAAAACATATTGTAATTTCCCTACTGTAGTGTAAACTTATCAAATATTTATTTTAATTTACTTTACAGAGCATTTGTTTTACAATATATTACTGCAAAAGTTTTGCAACCATAAAGTTCTGGCAACCACAGCTGTTATTTATTTATCATACATTTTAGAAATTTTTTTTTTTTTACATTGTAAAATGATCACATATTTTCTGTTAATGATCATGTGATCTTAGGTGGTAAGACCTGTTAATTCATATTTACACTTTGAGAAATCATTTGAAAAACACACAAAAAAAAACCTGAAGTACGACAAAAATCAAGCGTAGCGTCAGTTCTGGCAGGTCACGTTAGTCAAGCTCTCATCAGTGACTCTCAGCTGATCCACGTCTACCTGTAGGAATACGACGCCTATCACTGTATTCATATATACACTCACCTAAAGGATTATTAGGAACACCTGTTCAATTTCTCATTAATGCAATTATCTAATCAACCAATCACATGGCAGTTGCTTCAATGCATTTAGGGGTGTGGTCCTGGTCAAGACAATCTCCTGAACTCCAAACTGAATGTCAGAATGGGAAAGAAAGGTGATTTAAGCAATTTTGAGCGTGGCATGGTTGTTGGTGCCAGACGGGCCGGTCTGAGTATTTCACAATCTGTTCAGTTACTGGGATTTTCACGCACAACCATTTCTAGGGTTTACAAAGAATGGTGTGAAAAGGGAAAAACATCCAGTATGCGGCAGTCCTGTGGGCGAAAATGCCTTGTTGATGCTAGAGGTCAGAGGAGAATGGGCCGACTGATTCAAGCTGATAGAAGAGCAACTTTGACTGAAATAACCACTCGTTACAACCGAGGTATGCAGCAAAGCATTTGTGAAGCCACAACATGCACAACCTTGAGGCGGATGGGCTACAACAGCAGAAGACCCCACCGGGTACCACTCATCTCCACTACAAATAGGAAAAAGAGGCTACAATTTGCAAGAGCTCACCAAAATTGGACAGTTGAAGACTGGAAAAATGTTGCCTGGTCTGATGAGTCTCGATTTCTGTTGAGACATTCAGATGGTAGAGTCAGAATTTGGCGTAAACAGAATGAGAACATGGATCCATCATGCCTTGTTACCACTGTGCAGGCTGCTGGTGATGGTGTAATGGTGTGGGGGATGTTTTCTTGGCACACTTTATGCCCCTTAGTGCCAATTGGGCATCGTTTAAATGCCACGGCCTACCTGAGCATTGTTTCTGACCATGTCCATCCCTTTATGGCCACCATGTACCCATCCTCTGATGGCTACTTGCAGCAGGATAATGCACCATGTCACAAAGCTCGAATCATTTCAAATTGGTTTCTTGAACATGACAATGAGTTCACTGTACTAAAATGGCCCCCACAGTCACCAGATCTCAACCCAATAGAGCATCTTTGGGATGTGGTGGAACGGGAGCTTCATGCCCTGGATGTGCATCCCACAAATCTCCATCAACTGCAAGATGCTATCCTATCAATATAGGCCAACATTTCTAAAGAATGCTTTCAGCACCTTGTTGAATCAATGCCACGTAGAATTAAGGCAGTTCTGAAGGCGAAAGGGGGTCAAACACAGTATTAGTATGGTGTTCCTAATAATCCTTTAGGTGAGTGTAGGCTCCTTCAGTATTATCAGCAGCTATCGCGTTTCTTAGGAGCTAATTACCCTCCTCCCTCCCCAGCTCCTCCTCTCGTCAGTCAGGGTGGCATTCTGATTCCCCTTGAATCAGAATAAATTCTCGAATAATGTAGTACTTTAAAATCTTGAATTAATGATATCTGCATACATTCATGTTGGTTCTGTGTACCTTAATGCCTGGCTCACACTACAGGAGTTTTAAAATCCTAACCGATTATTAAGGTTAATTATTATTAACCGTTTATTAAGATTATCGTGCCAGAGGAAGCGCCTTGATATGATTCCACCATGATCACGTGATCTCACGCAACAGATCGGAAGCGGAAAAGTGGATGTAAACAAAATATCTGTCCTTCATATCAAGTCATGTTCGTGAAAAGGTTGCCGTGATCAAGGAAAGCGAAATCTTTAAAAAAATAATTCTTTTAACATTTAAAGGGCCCCTATTATGAATTTTTGAAAATGACCTTTCATGTAGTGTGTAACATAACTCTAAGTGAATGAAAACATCCTGCAAAGTTTTAAATCTGAGTTTTAAAGTGCACCGTGTATAAAGTTATTGTCTTTCAAAACTAAGAGTCGACTCTGAGTCAATGAAGTGAATCGTTTTTCAAACGAGTCATAAGCCGTTTCATTGTGACATCAAGACGAAACGTTAGCATATTGCCCGCCCACTTATTGCGCGTGCAGACACCAGGGAAACTTGAACCCCCTCAGACACTGCAGCTGATTCCTGTGGATACTGGATAGCATCATGTTGAGAAGACGCTGTGCTCTACAATGTGAAGGTAAAGCCAGATTTTTTCACTGCCCAAGGATGAGCATGTGAAGAATCAGTGGTTAAAATTCATCTTTACCACGATACCACAGCAGTATGATCCTAAACTTTTGCTGTGTTCCCTTTATTTTACTGATGACTGCTTCTCAAATCTCGTAGTTCAATGCAGGATTCGCAAACCGCTTACTTTAGAAAGATGGTGTTCAAAATACTTAGTTTTGAGTTTTATATTGTGTAGGTCTCCTGTTAACTGGTTAACTCACATTATTACTGTCTTACTGAAATACTTCTGCTAATCCGTTGTGGGGCACTATTACCTAAAACTGAAAGAATAAGCATGAAGTAAGATTTGTATTACCAACGTTTGTTACATCACTCATTCACGCTAGAGCTCGACTATTGTATACATTGCATACATATGCACTGTTATTGATACAGTTTCCACGTGTTCACCGCAATATATTAGAAAAATACTCGGTAAATAAATTATTACAAGTAAAATAATCGGTTTGTTGATGGACATGCACTTGTTAATGCTGATGCTAAGGAATTACAGTTGCAACATCTCATAATTTACCTCAAACTAAGTAGTGTATCACTGAGAAACGTCCTGCTTGAGTCGTCCTTGCGATGGAGGTTCAGGTTGAATAACTAGTTCTTCCAATGTTTTATCATCGCGCTTGCATTGATATGGTAAAATCGACATCATTGTTCATTACTGTGTTTAGTTTATGGTGTAGGAAGCCTCAGGACACGCAGAGCTGACGTTGTTATGGCAATCAACGTTTTTGTTTTCGACGCACACGCTGTACGCGGTTAACCAATCACAACAGACTAAGCTGTCTGGCCAATCAGAGCAGAGTAGCTCACGGAAAGGAGGGATTTTAGAGAGATTTTCATCTGTTTCATCTGACGAGTCGTTTGAGAATCATTGAAAATGTGGTGATGTGCAAATGTATATTATGAGAAAATGAAACAGTTTTTTTACCTTTGATGCATGTAAACCTGTCGTAGGAGACTCCAAAACAACATTAGGAAACTTTAAAATAGCATAATAGGGGCCCTTTAAGGGTATTTCTAATGAATGGCATCAGCTATACAATGAATCAATGCCATTGATCTCTATGAAGTAAAGCATCAGCTTCAGTGTTGCTGCTCAGCTGAGCCTTGTAAAGTGGAGCTCAAAGTTAAAATTAAATATTAAAATAATTAACAGCTTGTTTCATTACATATATCTTAGAATGAATCCGCATTTTTTTACATTTCCGTTGAATGAACAGTTTAATGACTCACTCAAAGACAGTCCCTTGCCACCACTAGTGTCATAACAATGTAACTGGACTGAATGACAGCCTGTCTATAACACGCAGAGACCAGCAATGCCGATACTGGTGAAATATCAGCAGAAAGCCTCTCGTAAAGTGAGATTCGAGGATCGGAACTAACAATGGTCTAACAAGCTTATTGTCAGGTTTATGTTCTGTTATTATATTATGTTGACCCTTATTTTGACATTGTATCTTCTGTTTACTCCACTTTGTTTCAATGCGCTTTTTAGTGTCGGTTTCATTACTAAACATATACTAGTCTTCGTGCCTGCTGACAACAGCGTAACACTTATTTATTTAGCAATAAATAAATAAAGATAATACCGCATATCACGCTGTTGAGTCACTCAAAATTACCTCAATGGAAATTCCTTCACCACGACAGCCCTACTTGTTTCTTATTGGCTATTGTGACAGTACTGACGTAATCACAGTCTTGCTCATCCTGATAAATATCAAACATGTTTGATATGATCGGGGCGAGCCCGATTTGTTTGAGAGCAGATCGGGAGGTGCAAGATTCGATCTGTGAACGCCTCACATTACCAGATAATCTACGCCGAACATCGGAACCGATCGAGCTCCTCGACAAGATATTTTCTCAGATTCTCGGGAGGGGGAAATCGGGCATAAATTGGCCTAAAACTCCTATAGTGTGAGCCAGGCATAAGGGGGGTTATTGCTGCTCTTATCCATGCTAGACTGACTGGATGCGCAGGGAGTTCTTGCCCAGAAAATAACCGTACCGCCAATCCTAACTGTATGCTAATTGCCAATCGTATTTGACGATAGTGGTCCTGACAGAATTGCAAGATAAATTCCAAGTCCAAAGACTTTGGAAAATTGCAGGGAAAAGTTGAATTTGCATTCGTTCTTGCAGGATCCTGGAGTGACCAATAAAATATAGTCAGGACTCAGTTATAATATCAGAGTCTTTTCCTCAAAGGTTTTCAGAGCCAAGTGTATTTTGTGCACTTTTAGAAAAGTCTGTAAAAATATGGCCCAATTTTCTGTATTGATTTTCACAGGTGTTTTCCCTGTATGTTACATTATGCATTGCATTGTGTTGTGTATTAGGGTTAAAGAGAATGTCTGTAAACATACAGAAAACATACTGGTAATTTACTGTCAGGATCTTATCCGTATTTCTATGGATTTTTCTTACAGTGTGTGTGATATATTGGATAGAGTTGCCTACTGTTGTGTGTGTGTGTGTGTGTGTGTGTGTGTGTGTGTGTGTGTGTGTGTGTGTGTGTGTGTGTGTGTGTGTGTGTGTGTGTGTGTGTGAAGGGCTAATCATTTCTCTGTCCTGTTGCTCTGTCTCTTTCTATCTCTTGACCCTCCTGTGTTGGTGCCGCCCCTCTTCTATCGGTGTTAATTTCACTACATCTCCAGGGTGGCTTATATTGGAATATCTTAACCAACCAGCTACATTAGCATAGCGTGATGGATGCGCTTGAATCTCAGGGCAGATAATGGCCACACTTTGCATTTTAAACTAAGCAGCACCATCCATTCTCATGCTGGAGAATTAAACTCCATGATATGAAGATATTTTCCTGGCAATTTTTTTATTTTTTTTAAAGCAGGCATTTAAAGATCATTTTCTGATGATATCACTAGAAGTGGTGATTTCATAGACAAATGGAGACACATCAGTGGCTGGTGTCATTTGTTTAAGATAAATATGAGTTTTTTAATCTAGTCATTAATCAGTAAATCAGTAATTGGATGCAGTGAATCTGGGTTCAGTGGTGTTTAGTGGGGTTCTATATAGAACTCGGAGAAAAGGTTCTATATAATTAGAAATGCCTTAATTAATTGTTAAATAGTTTAATAGGTTTCTTCAATCTATTTTCTAAAGTATGTTTACAGGTTGTTTAATGCATTACATTTAATTAAAATTAGAAATGAATTAAAACTTAATTAATCAATATGAAGTGCCTGACAGAACAGAATACTGCACACCTGAGGTGTTAATGCGGTCACAACGCAAAGCGGATGTGCATTATTTTTTTAATAATTCAATGACCTGGAGTCAATTATTTTGCTTATTATGGTTTCCGGACCTCAAGGCATTGTTTAGATGTTTTATTTCAAGACATTTGCCAGTTTTTTTGTCCTTAAAATGCTCTTGTGTGAAGGACTAATAAGGGCATCTCATCCCAATCCCAAGGAAGTCTGTGTGTGTCTACTAGCGAAGCTCCAAGTTTAACTGCTTCAAAAATAGCAATGCTACTGCATTTATACTGAGAAACGCTGAGAAGTTTCTGTGCTCGTGAATGTGTCCGTCTTTGTGTCCGTACTGTATGTGCGTTTGTATGGAAGAGAGAGAAAAATATGCTTTTTTCTATTATCTATGCTTTTCATAGTTAAAAAATATATATATATAATTTAATGAGGAAAACATGGAAATAATTTGTCGTTTTTATGTTGTTTTCATTATTTATTTGCTTGGTCAGTGTCACTGTGGGTTTTAGTTCTTCTGCTGTTGTAATCTGTAAGGACCTTTGATATTAACTGAAATCATTTGGCGATGTGATGTGGAGCTGTAATGGGGTCAAAACCTGGCGGAACTACTTTCCTGAAAATAATTGCACACCTTAGAACGTTCGTCAACCAATCAGAATCAAGCATTCAACAGCCCCAAACCTTTTCATCTCAGAGTGTATTACTGTCTATTTAGACAACTACAAATCGCATTTTTAAAATAAAAATAAAAATGCACTTGAGGAATCTGTTTTCAATTCACTGTTTTTAAGTCACAGTAAATAAACATGCATGTAATGGGAAAAAATATTCCACTATTAGAACCTGTGAACCATGGAGGGCAATTGATAGCAAGTGACAAGTTCAAACTAGACGGACATTTAAGAGATATCGTATTACACAGCATTTCACCACATAAATAATTATGGGGATAAGAGATTTTGATTTGAGATTAAACGGTTTTAAAATCGTACCTGTTTGTTATCTTATTGTCCATTACCGTGTACAAAACAATCATTGCAAATGGCAGCAGCTGCGTTTGCTTAAAACAAGAGAGCGAGTCCGTGATACCTGGGTGACATAATTAAATAACTGTACACAAAATATTAATTTGAGTTTTAATATTTTATTAGCTGACCAAATGCAAGACTTCCTTGTTACGGATTTAGACACAAGATATAATCAAGATATCTTGTGTTACGGATATAGACACAAGAGAGGAAGATGGATGGTGACCGGGTGTTTATTTACAATATAGAGGTGCAGTGATGAAGTAAGTAGGTAAGTGAGGGTCCAAAAGGCGATTGTGAGGAAGCCGCTGGAGACAGGGAGAATAGTCCACACGGCATTAACGAGTCCTGACAGTGAGCTGTGGTGAAGTGTGTGCTTATGTAGTGGTGGTGATGAGGGTGATGATGAGGTGCAGGTGTGATTGATTGGGAATGATGTGGAAGTTGGAACCGAGGAGAGTGCTGGGAAATGTAGTGAAGAGAATGGTGGCTAGGTGCAAATGTGACAAAACGTTTCTAGCAAGCGTATAGCGCTGCTGACTTCAGTAACCCGGACAGTTTTTAGTGGTTGTTATCGGGGACAGGGGCGGTTTCTTCATTAGGGCGATTGGGCGACGCACCACCAAAGTGTGAAAGGGAGGGACTTTTTCAATCACATTCACGATCTCATTCAACCACACAGTTACGCCGTCACTGTGTCTCTAGATATAGTCCAATCAGCGTCATGTCACGTTCTGTGGAGTACCGCCTCTTTTTGGCCGATTTCACTCTGGCTGAGAATCGCCCAGAGTGTTCCCATAGACTTACATTCAAAGATGTTTTTTTTCGAACTGCAGGCACTGCAAAGCATTCTCTATGGGTTCCGGGAGGGCTCGCACTAACGTGCTTACGTCATCATATGTATCCTTAACTTGTGCAGCGATTGGTGGGAACAAACACACACTATTAAAATCTTTAAGATTAAGTGACAAATAATATTTGAAAACAATTTTGAATTTGAACAACAAGAAAAAAATGAAACTACTTTAATATCTTTATCAAATGTGATTAAAAAAATAAAAATAAAAAAGAGAACGAGAGCGAGAGAGACTGTTGGGACATCTCGCGAGTTGAGGCCAGTTGAACTTGAACAACGTCATGGCGAACGCAGTTCATTCTATCTAAGATCTAGGAGGGGCTTGGGAGAAGAAGACAAGCAGAGGCTGTCTAAAGAGGTATTTATTGCTGACCATTTAAATACTCGAGTGTTGGAAAATCTCACTTTGTTTTTACAATCAGTTTAGGAAAGGATGGTAGCAGTCTTTTTTACTCCTAGCATTGTACTTCGAACTTCCAGAAAAACGCGGAGTTTTTTGTGATTGTTGCGGGCAAAAATCCTTGATTATGCGGCCCGTTTTCTTTAAAAAAGCGATGGAATATGCGGGATATTTATGCAATTTTATGCGATGAAATTGCGGAAACTTGCAAAAATTGCGGGAACTTGCAAAAACTGTGGTTTGATGAAAAAGAGAAAAAATGTGATTCCCCCAACACCCTGTTCTCACTAGGCTACTACCTTAATGTAAAGAGTCATTTCTTATTACTTCCTTTGATAAGCAAGCATACTACATCATAGAAAGTGCTGAGAATATTTAATTTCTCATCTTGTTTTATTTCAGACTGTAACGAGTGTAAATAAGGTGTGGCCCCTTTAAGAGCTGCGCGCTCCCTGTTGAACTGTCTGCAGTGTTATATTATATGTGCGCCTCGAACACCCCATGTGTGCGGGTAATTTCAGTTTGATGCTACTAAGTAACGATGTGACGGTAGAACGTGTGACAGACAGTTATACGAGTTCGATTTGTGAGATGTCAATCGCCTCCGTGAGTCTGTCTGGCCTCTGCAATAACTTCAGCTGTGAGCTATCCCGTCGCGTAATTGCGTCACTTCATAACGTTCCCATGGAAACAGGGGGAAATGGCTGCTCTTGTGTGAAGCATACGCAACATTTTTCAACTTTCTGCTAAGATATATGTGACTTTTTTGCAACGAAAATGCGAGGATTATGAAATCATGCAAACCCGCATATTTTGCACGGAAATCGGCAATTTATGCGGCGAAAGTGCGGCGTATTTGAAAAAATCCGGCCCCCGCATGAATATGCGGACTTTGGCTGATTATGCATTGAATTCAGCGATCGCATAATCGCGTTTTTCTGGAGGGACTGAAATTTGTACATTCCATTCGAACACCAACACAATCTTTATCCTACATGTCAACGATTCAGTCAACAATATTATTTGTCGCCACCTAGTGGAATCTTTAATAAAAGAAACTATCTGAGTGGATTGAAAATACATTTACTGGTCAAAAACCCTTGTCAAACTCCATTTGAGCTTGAGTTTTGGTTAAATGTTAATTAACGTAATAACATGCCTGCTTTCAATGAGAGAGTAATTGATCATTTTGCTACTTTGAAAGAGAGAAGAGCAAAATTTCAGTATAAGTAAGCGTATTAAGCGAGTAATGTGATGTAAGCAGTGTAATAGTGAGTATAGAAACAAACAAGGAGATTTATTGTAAGAGTCACTTTATTTTTCATTAATATTAAAGTAGTGAAGTTGCCTTTACATGCTTAAGCTGTTAATTTATCCATTGCATGGGTGGACCTTATCCTTATCAATCATCCAAACATTTGCCCCCCCTGAGAGATTTTGCAGGAGCCGCCACTGATCGGGGAGTAACATACCGCTGGATGGCAGGATTGACCAATCGGAATCAAGTATTCCACAGAGCCATGTAATAATGCAAAATAAACCAAAGTATACTGTTTTCTGCAGAGGAAGATTGTACGGGTTTGGAATGACTAAAGGATAAAGGATGTCAGTACATTATGACAGAATTTTCATTTGGGCCACTGAAACAGGGAACGTTCTCAGAACTGTTGACATAAATGTTCTGTCAAGGTTCTCTAAAAATGATTAGCAAAAGTTCCTCCAGTAACATTATTAGAATGTTCGTTCAAAGTTATCTGGTCTTTGATAATGTTCTCAAAACGTACAAAAACATTATTTACTTTTTTTTAAATGTTACTACTTGTTTCATAACATTCAGAGAACATTCAAAAAAAAAGCTCCCATAATGTTTGCAAAATTCTAAAAATGGAATGTTACCTTAATGTTCAAATAATACATTAAGGTAACCCCCCCCCCACCCTCCCTTTCTTTATATGTTCTTTCAACATATATTTGTTGCTGGGTATTCCTATAGAAAAAAACTTTTTTTCCTCAGCAGTTTTTCATTATACCTAACAATAATGTTTTTAAATTATTTATGTTCTTTGTTTTATTAAACTGTCCATTGTTCACTGTCACAGGAGTGTGTAAGATGTGCTGATACGCCTACAAAGCTGTCAGAGGCTTCAGGCACCTGATCACTGACTGTAAATCAAACTGACTCTTTATGTGACAGGAGAGAGTCGTACATTTATATGCTGCTGTATGAAATAACATCTTGAGCTCATGTCACACAGTCTGACGCGACACCTGAAACATCTGATGTGAGATTTGTAGAGATCTCTGAGCATGAGAGGCCTGACCATTTTACTGTATATAGTATTTGTCTTGCTACGTTACGTAAATTATTTTCAGTTGGGTTTGGAATTAAAAACCAGCTCTGAATTTATCCAGAAACATTTTACTAAAAACATCTCAGTTACGACTGTAACCTTGGTTTTCTGAAAAGGGAACAAGACGCTGCGTCAGGAATCGGGGCTGTGGAAACGCTCTGCGTGATTGCGTTGTGAAGCATGTGTGAAATCAGTCCAGTGGCGTGATGGTAGGCGGGTGACATCATGATTGGTTGGGAATAAAAGGTTGGGAAAATACACCCCTTTTACGGTGTTTTAGTTTACCGACCTCCTGGTCCTTCACGTACATTTCTTGATGATTTCTCTGAGTTGTTAACGTCTATCATCAAACTAGATCGCGCTTTAGTCCTTGGGGACTTTAATTTGCATATTGACGATCCCTCTTGTTCGACTGCAGTTGAACTGTCGACAATTATGGATTCTTTCAATTTTGTACAGCATGTTTCTGGCCCCACGCATAAAAAAGGCCACACGTTGGATTTGTTTTTTTCTTGTGGCCTAAACATTGATAAACTGAGTGTTGAAGATTTTCAAATTAGTGACCATTGTTGTGTTTCTTTTAATTTGTCACTTACCACGATGCCTGCTGTCCGTAATGTTGTAACACAAAAACACATCATTAGTGAGACAACACCTAGTGATTTCTCTGCCTCTTTTGAATCTCGCTCCTTTATTGAATGTGATGATGTTGATTCACTTGTGCAAAGTTTCAGCAACCACTGCCGGTCGGTCTTGGATATGATAGCACCTGTTAAAAAGATTTCAGGATCACAGAAGAAGGCCCTTCCATGGATAAATGATAATATTTGTAGTTTTAGGAGAAAATGTCGAAAGACATTTACAATTACTGGTAAATCCGGTAATTATTCACCCAAAGGTACATGGTAAGCAGCTAAGGCTGCCACGTAAACCTTTAGAGTGGAGAGGGATAACCCTGTGGAGAATCGATCCTGCAGAAATTCCAGCACTGTACCAACCGGGCACAGTTTGGAATTTTCGGCATTTCCACCAGTTTCCTTGTGCAGGGAGTTCTAGAGTGAGCATGGTCTCAACAATCTTAGTTGAGAGACCCGAGTTTATGAGTTGGGCCCTCTCATACCCCTTGTTTTTCCACTGACTAGAGAGCCCAGCGAACGACGTCGTTACGTCACTGTGTACGTCGCCATACGTCTTAGCTTTCCCTGAAATGTTTGCAACAACTTTAAGCATAACAATTACAATGGCGGACTACATCGTCTTTCTGCAAATGTTTCTCCTGGCTTTGCGATTCTATATTGGGGTCGGACTATTTTTCTACTAGCACTGTGTTTTATAATGCCGGTCCTCAGATCTGTCTTACCCTGAGACTATTTAAGCTGAGATTAGTAAAGGAACCAGTCTCTCGAGACTGGTCTTTATTTTTCTACGGTGAAAGTCGGCCATCTGTTTGTAGTCTGTGGTTAATTCACAATCCCACTTCACATACAATACACTGAAAAAATATATATTTTGGACCAACCAAAAAAAATACCACCTTTGGGACTATCATCCCATTCAGGCTATTTGCGCTAATTGTAAATAACAACAAAACGTTTTTTCTTTGCACTAAGTAGTTAGATGCTATTTACACTGACAGATACTATTTGTATCTCAGTGTATTGTCGTATTTTATAGAAAAGTATGCAATAATAACATATTCAGTGTATATGTTTATATTTATTAAAATCATAAATGGATGTATAAATGGATTATTGGGATATTACTTGCCCCTGTCCCTAAAGCCATCCCCTACACCAACTCCTAACCCTACTGATAAACACTGTTAAATACCCGTTAGGCACTTTATTTCCAATTTCGATCATTTTCGTAATTTTTATTTGAAATAAATGCCTCTCCAGCTGATATGTGATGGTAAAAGGGAGAAGAATGATTTCAGAAAATGCAGATTCAAACTCGGGTCGGTCGAGTCAAAAGCTAAAGCCTTTTCATTCTTGCATTCAACCGCATGCAAATACAGGAGAACGTATCCGAGTTTCAGATTTCGCTGCATCCCAAAGTGCAAGTTTGGTGAACTCTGACCTGCGAATTCGTATCACGTGAAGACGTGACCAATGGAAGATTAATACATCTTGGTGTGATATTGAAGCTTAATTAAAAGAAACAAAGAGGAATAGATTGTATGTTTTTTATCAATTTTTTATTTATTATTATTTGTTATATGTTGGGTTTGTGTTTTTAAGAAAGACTCTACAGAGTTTGACGTCGTGTAATTTTTTCTGGTTTAATCAGACAATTGGTGGGTAGAGTTAGTGTAAATTGCCTCTGCCAACAAGGCAGGCTATTTGCACTTTGTGTAAATAGACACTCAGATATAAAAAATGCACTTTAAATAAATGACACGGTCGCTTTACTTTTCTATAGCTGTGCATTTTAACATCCAATTCTTTCAACTGGCTGCGATTTTATCGAGTCATGCAGCATCTTTGCTTATGATATAGAAAACTTAAAAGTTAGTATTTGACTCCCGACCCGTGTTAGCTGCATTCATTACAGTTTGATGGTCATATGTTCTCATTATTACACGCACACATTCATAGTGTGACGGCCACATGCAAAAAACGCCTCTCATTACAAGCAGCCGCTCGTTGAAAAGTCTCTCATGCATTCTGCCGTTCCTCTGGTCCACACAGATGGCTCATAAAATCAGATGCATAGGGATGGATTTTGGAATACGAGACAAACAAGGAGATTAATTTAATGGTGCACGTGCAGGTGAAGCAGCAGTAATGACAAGACCTCTCAACGGTGTGGAGATGAAGGTGTGTGTGTGTGTGTATGTGTATGTGTATGTGTATGTGTATGTGTGTGTGTGTGTGTGTGTGTGTGTGTGTGTGTGTGTGTGTGTGTGTGTGTGTGTGTGTGTGCTGCAGAAAAACGTCCCAGCACTCCACGAATGATGGATAGCAACAGTAGGAAGAACAAAACCAAGCATTGCTCATGCTGTCACCACAATGAAACAGCTACATAACAGCATTTGGTCACAATGCGAGCAGCAGCGATGCCAGGCCATCATCCCACTTCTACTGGAAGTCAAAGACTTCATCCATCATGCGTCCGGTCCCTTTAGCATTTGACTGCGAGCAGCTCGAGCCTGTTGTCTTGCGAGGGACTTCCAGAGTCGCTGAAGAGCTTTGATCCATTTATTTTGGCTGCCATTGTTTCAGTAGCACTGCTGTTCCATTGGGGATGAAGAGAAGCCAGTCAGATGTGTTCTGTAGACATCTGGAGAGATTTACCTGGCATGCACACAACTTCTTCCAGAAACAGTCTGGTCATTTTAAGGCATTTTAAGGATGAAAAAAAGAAAGGAAAATACCCATATTATTCATCGTTCATGGAACTTTTTTTTTAGACATTTTTTAAATGTTACTACTTGTATTAGAACATTCAAAAGTAACATTCCCATAATGTTCGCAAAATTCTGAAAAGGAATGTTCACAAAATTCTGAAATGGAATGTTCCCTTAATGTTCATAAAACCAAGAGAAAAAATGTAAAATATATTTATTTTTTTTCTTCATTTTTTTTAAATAAAAAAAATAAAAAACTTTTTGAATGTTCATGGAACATTCAGAAATAACGTTTTCAGAACTTGGTTGGAACGTTAGCAAAATGTTCTTAGAATATATTTTTGTTAGCTGAGTTATATCTGCAGCACTGGCGGCAGAAAATGGTTTTCTTCTGATAATCAATGAGGTCATCCTCAAAAGGCTGCTTACCAACAGTGTTGGGGGTAATAACGCATTACAAATAACTTTAGTTTTGCAATCAGATTACTTTTACGTTTAAATTTACAACAAAATAACTCGGTTACTTTTTCAAATAAGTAAGGCAAGTTACATTGTTTTCAAATGTACTGACTGACACTTCTTTAGTCCCCATGATGAGAGAAATCATAAGTGCAGAAGCATTGTGTAAACATGATGGTTATTGTAGTTCTAGACTAAATGTGAGCATGCATTTATTCATCTCACTTGCAAAAAAAAAAAAAAAAACAGATTCAGTATTCATCAATGAATAAGGACAGTGACCAGTGAAAACCAGCAAACCTGAAATTAAACTTTGAATTACACAAATATACTTTATTTAATCTCACTTTATTACCCATTTTTCTTTGCTGCTGACTTTCGATGATCCAATTCAACCATACTAATAAGCAAAAATGACTTTAGATAAACATCACATTTGTCTTTCATTGTTTGCTTTCATTGCTGAAATAAGAGTTTTGAACTTATTCTTCTGCAATCCAGAATGGCAGCACAGCTGAAAAGTTTGTTTGAGCTGCACCCTCTGTACAGCCGGGAATTTCCTTTTACATTTTTACATTTGTTGTGAAAGGTCCTTTACATTTGCCAAAAATAGAACTTTTGTGATTTTGTTATTAAAAAATAACCAAGCAAGCCCAGCCCATGTTAGGAAAAAGTGATGCAAAAGTTATGTACCTTAAAAAGTAACTAAGTACCTCAATAAGTTACTTTTTAGTGATTAACACAATATTGTAACGCATTACATCTAGTTACTACAATTGTTTTTCCTCCTCAGACTTGACACTTCCCAGTTTGAGGACACGCAACAGGAAGGAGTGCAATTGACAATGGAAGGCGATGAGTTGATTTATCATGTTTTAATATGCCTCTGGTCATAGAGTATTTTATATTCGGTGACGGTGAGGTGTTTTAGTACGGGTATAATCTGCTATCTTTGATCTAGTTTGTTTGCTGGTTTCCATGGCTAAAATACTCTGTGTTTTCACCAACTGGCACCCTGGGGTGTTGACATTCTGACAGAACACACATTTCAATGTAGAATAAATGGCTGTAGCATTGATTTTCTGAACATTTTTCCCTAAAGCAAATAGTATAGTATTTGTATGCTGTAGTACAGTCAAAGAAAATACATACAGAACCTTTAACAACATATTTGCAAGTTGACGGTTCTCTGATGTTCGTTAATGGTCACAGAGCATGCAGGTCAACATATATATTTTTTAGTAAGTGTTTTATTTTGATAGTTTTTATTTTTTTTATTTTAAAATTATTTATATATATATATAGGGCTGCACAACTTGGCCAAAAATTCTATTGCAATTGTGACAGCACTGACATTACATCTCATATGGAAAAGTCTAATATTGCTTCTGCTGAAACCAACTAACACTATATTATTAATGGTCACATGGCATGCACTTAAATATAAAATATTGTTTATATATATTAGGGGTTGCACGACTACTGATTTCTGCTTGTCGATTTCTTATCAAAACAAAACTCGAGATACTCGACTACTCGTGGTTCATGCTACTGTAATTGAAAAGGACATTGGACATTTCAACATATAAATTTGTTACAATTAATGAAAGAATTGATCTTGTATTTTTTACCTGAATGGGAATGGAAAAATTACCGGCTCCTCCCTTTGGTTTTTACAGATGTGCCCCTGCACACTGCACCCATTGCTCAAACTCTAATGATACAAAGCAATTTTTCCATCCCCATTCAGCTAAAAAATACAAGATCAATTCTTTCATTAATTGTAACACCACTCACGTGATTTATATGTTGAAATGTCCATGTGGATTGTTGTAGGTAGGTCAGACTAAACGCCCCCTCAAATTACGCATTGCAGAACATAAAGCAGCAATTCGTAACAGAAATATGGACTATGCAATTGCGAGGCACTCTGTACAAGCAAATCATGGTTCGAATGCGTCTTTAAAATTTTGGGGCATTGAAAAAATTCTACCCTCCCAGCGAGGAGGTGACATAGTGAAGTCCCTATTACAACGGGAGGCGTTCTGGATTTTTACTCTTAACACAGTAGAACCAAATGGCCTTAATGAGGAACTGGGCCTTTCGTGCTTTTTATAATTCAGGTTTCTATAATTCACACTCCTAGTTGATTATAGACCATGTACATTATATATATATATATATATATATATATATATATATATATATATATATATATATATATATATATATATATATATATATATATATATATATATATTTTATGCTTGTGTGTGTATATATGTATTTAGGTATATGTGTATGTTTATGTGTATGTATCTATGTATATATATGTATATGTGGAGTTTTTTTTTTTGTTTTTTTTTTTTTTGTTTTTTTTAGACTTGAGTGCTTGTATAAGATTGGATAATTGTTGCACCACACCCACCTAGGCCTGTGGCCAATACCTTGAATTTTGACTCTTTAAATTCTGTACATTGTTGCCATTGATTGTTTGACTCTGAAGAACACTCATGTGCGTCGAAACATTGGTCATTCTGTACTAATAAATATATTGAAACGTTCTGTGCTCCGGTCCTGCTCCTTGGTCCTGGTTAGACCTTGGGTCCTTTTCCTCAGATTTTTGTGTCCTGTTCCGAGAGCACTGGCTAGGCTGAGGCGCAAGTGATTCCTTTCTATTGTACCACTTTATTTATGTTGTTCTGTCGGATTATAGTGTCGATTTCACTGAATATGATCAAAAAAATGTTGCCGACGGCAGCTTTAAACAATAGTCTACTGAAGCTTTGTAAAACACTGACACCCTTCTGAAAGGTCATCGAGTTAATTTGACATTTTTTAGTTATTCTATGCTGTTTAACATCTTGACAATGTGATGCTATTTTCTGATGAAGTGTTGACTTTCACAGATATTAATGGCACATTCTAACCGATGGATTGAAGCAAGAATTGCGAGGAGAGGATTTGACTTAATATTGAGCCATTGTTCTTTACCAAAGCAAAGGCTTACAAGTCCTCCGAGGTGGCGTTTTAATCAACTCTCTTTCTGTTGGCTAAAGCAGCTCCGGGACCTCTGTGTTTTGCCAGAAGCCAATGACCCCGCAGTCGCCAATGACAAAACGCGTGTGGCGAACGTCCCTCGAAGCACAAAGCCACCCAGGAATACCGGAGCCCAAAGAGCCAATCCTAAGAAAACAGTGGATGGTTTGCAATGGCTACGTGCCCATGTGTGCAGGGCAAATGAACAGTGCAGGGACGGCTATGGGGCAGTCAGGGCATTCTTAAAATTAAAAGTTATAGTCTATTAGCCTGCGTTTGGTAGCTGAGCACGCGCCCATGCCTAGCGTGGCTGCTAATGGGAAAAGATGTGTGGAAGTGTATGATTTATGGGTGCATGCGAGCAGGGGTGGAATAATTTGGTGCAGAACGGGTACTTACTGAACGGCAACAACTCGGCTACTTATCCGTACTTTCTGGTGATAAATTAGCTCTTGCTTAAAGTGGCCTAGGACCCATTTTTCATTTTGATTACTACACTTGATATCTCTTTCTTTTGCACTCTTTCTATGTCAGCAATGGTCCTTAGCATTTTTTGTGTATCAAGTCAGTGTGTTTAAGTAAACCCTCTCTGCTTCACTCAACCTCTTTTTTTATCAACATCCCTATGCAGGGCTCTTCTTTAATCTCTCCCTATCCAGGTGCTGCTGCTCACCATCCGCCTTTACAGCAATCGTTCACCTGAAAATAACAATTCTGTCACTATAAACCCATATGCTGGCATTTTTTTTTTTTTTTTGTGGCAGACAAGAGGAGAAATTTGTATAATATTGTCTGAATAAATTAATACTTAGGTTTTTTTTTTTTCATTGAATAGGTCAATTCAAATGAATTCAATCTAATTTAAATTTCTGAGTTTTGTTTATATGAATCTTAAACTTTGCGATCTACTTCTCACATGTGCATTACATGTATTTTCGAACAAAACGTCAACGCATACAAAGTCAAAACCGGAAAACCAGAGAAAACCACAGCAATAATGTCACCAGAGCTACTATGAACACAATTGTTGTTTTTGCCTTGATGAATTATAAAAAGAAAGCTGATATGTACAGAAGCAGTTGGGGTAATGTGTTACAAGTAACGTGCATTAGGTACGTAATAAGATTACTTTTTTGATGCAGTGAGTAAAGTAATGCATTACTTTATAAATTTACACATAAATAGTAGAGTAATGCATGTTACTTTTCAGTTTAATTAATTTGCTTTAAAGTCCCCCTGTGGTGAAAATCCAGCTTTTAATGTTATTTATATGTCTATGTGGTGTTTTTAATATGCTTTAAGACAAACCATGTGTAAATTAATAAGTTAACACCATTGCTGAGTATTTTCTCCTTAAAACTGCAGTGAACCAAAGACAGTCTCAAAAACACGGTTTGAAATCACTGGTGTTTCTGACGTCACAAACTACCTTGTAATCAATCAGATCAACGTGTGATCGTCAACGAGTGGATCTCTGAGCTGCTGTGAGTGAGTGGAGACGGGGCTCATTTGCATATTCATAGAACCGCATTTACAAACGTTTAAATATGTAATTTTGCTGATCAAAGATGAGTTTTAAGAGATACAATTATTGACTATGGGGGATTTCTCTCCTCTGTTACATGGTCACTTAGACATGCATGCACTTAAACACTTTAAACTTTCAATAAAAAGATTAGTGCAGTATGTAATGTAACCCGTAATGTTAAGAGATCTTTATAAATCGCTCTAGGGGTCGGGAAATATTCTTAGTGCTCAGAATATAATAATATTCTATGTTTTTAAAAGAAAATGAGGGTGTATGTCATACAGGCCATGTTTTTGAATGCATTACTGCGGTAAACGCTTGCAAAAAGAAGTTCTCCATAAAAAAACACCTGCAAGGCCTGGAAGAGCCTTCGCCAGCAGAGAAAAAGTAACATAACAGATTACTTTCCATGAAAGTAACTGAGTAACATAATTAGTTAGTTTTTAGGGAGTAAAACAATATTTTAATGCAAAGTAACTTTCCCCAACACTGGTCAGGAGAGCCTTTTAAGCAAAAATATATAGTAAATATTCACCCTACAGTAAATATTCTAGAGGTACAGAAAATAAACATATGCATGTTCGGAAGAAGTAAAACACATGTAAGCATAGTGCTTATTATAAAAGGACTCTGGTAAACTTAGACTTCATAACACTCATGACACAAGGTATTTTTGGATCTCATTGAAAAGATAGTCCTATTCAAGCTCTTACATGCTTGGTTTTTTCCTATTGATCGGGTTATTACAGGTCCAATCCGATCGAAATTTCATTCGGATCAAGCTTGGATCGATTAAGGTGTTTTCCATGAAAGCTTTTTAATCTGAATCAGCCATTATCCAGTAATGAAAGTTCATGGTTGCCACATCTGTCAAGCTCCAAAAGAACACACACACACACACACACACACACACACACACACACACACACACACACACACACACACACACACACACACACACACACACACACATACACACATACACATACACACACACATACATACACACACACACACACACACAAATATCATAGACAACAACAGTCCATTTGCGCTATATTGCAAGACTGCTTTGTTTGAGGAACAGACGCATATTTAAGTTATTCATTAAAAATCACCCCTCTACCAAAGCTTGTGTCGTGTCCGTGTTTGGGTCCAAAACTCTAGAATACATTCACATTCGGTTTCTACAATTACAGTTTTCTACAGTCGCTAGGACACATTTCTCAATACCTAGGTCACTTTTTCAAAACTCTTCACACAGTGAGCACAACAGAAGTATATGTGGGCTAAACTGTGGATCGTTTATCATTGCTTTGGCACAAAATGCACTCAATGACTACATCTTTCAAATTACATTAATTCTTTTCTCACTTTGACACAACAACCGCCAAAACTCTGTGTGTTTACAGGCCAATTTGCACATGCTTACATACTGTTTTCAAAATTGTTAAACTTATGTTCAAAACTATAACATAATACAAAACTGAATATGACAGCAATTTGCTACATTTCTACAGTAATATTGTAATGAAATATATTTCGAATCTAAAAATGAAATGCAATAAAAACAATTGGACAATTGTACCAACCACATCTGATTCCTATTGTATCTGTATCGGTGGATGGTGTGTATATAAATTATTGTATTTTGGAATTTACAGTTTTTTACAATCGCTATGACAGTTTTTTCAATACATTTAACAAGTTTCCTAAACTCTTAACGCACCAACACACCTAAAACACACAATCGGCAAAACGGTTAATTTCATGCTCAAAATCACACTTTGTAAACTAAACTACAAAACTAATTTTCAAAATACAATAATACACTAACAGAATACACTATGTCTAACAAAACACTGCAAACATGTTTCAAAATCAAATAATTATTCAAAACACTAACACATGTTCTCTTCCAACAGGAACATTTAGTCAATCATAACACAATGACAAAAAAACACTATCATCAGCTGGAATTACAGAAACTGCATTATTTTATGT
Source organism: Gila orcuttii (assembly GCA_026230005.1). Classification (NCBI taxonomy): domain Eukaryota; kingdom Metazoa; phylum Chordata; class Actinopteri; order Cypriniformes; family Leuciscidae; genus Gila; species Gila orcuttii. The sequence goes on along the minus strand of JAPDVR010000013.1, from coordinate 9,768,829 downwards.
GTCAGGTCTGCCCTTACACAACAGACAGTATATTGTATTGATCATAGATTGTGTTTTGCACTGTAGTTTCTTTTGACGCCTCTCTACATTTTTGTTTTGTTGGGTTTAGTAAATGCATGCATTTTGTTTCTTTTGCTGCAGAAATTCAATACAAAAAATGAATGACCATCTCAGAGTAGCTTTATAGAATGTACAGTTTATGAAAAAAAAATACAGAGACAGAATTGCTGCAGTAAAGACTTTATTTGGAAAAGGACATTGCTGCAAGATATACAAACAAGATATACAAACAAGAAAAAGCACTGGAATAATAATTACTGTAAAAAAACAAAGTAATCTTCTAATCTGCCCGGTCTTCTGCACTTGGCCACATATTCTCATCCACATCACACCTGATATCTTCTCTGGCAAGGCATTGTGGGAAGAATCTTTTGGCATGCCGTATCCACCCGTGGCAGTGTTCAGCTGTGATGTCTTGGCATGCAGCATCCATTGCATCCAGGAAGGACATTTGGTCCTGTGGATGATGGTCAAAAACCTTCCATATCCAGGATGAGAAAAACTCCTCAATGGGGTTGAGGAAAGGGAAGTAAGGAGCAAGGAAAAGGGACATCATCCTAGGATGGGCGTCAAACCAGGCTGTGACTGTACGGGAATGGTGGAATGCCACATTGTCCCATGTGATCACGTATATTGGCAAGTGGTCTCTCACCTGTCCCCTTTCTACCTCTGGCACAAGTCTTTCGTGCAGGTCTTATTTCATTAGTTACCCTAGCTCTGGCCCTTCTTTGAGTGCCACCACGCATACTAACTCCTCTCCCTCTCCCTTGCCCTTGCCCCACTCCTCTCCCTTGCCCTTGCCCCACTCCTCTCCCTTGCCCTTGTCCTTGTCCCACTCCTCTCCCTTGACCTTGCCCCACTCCTCTCCCTTGCCCTTGTCCCATTCCTCTCCCTTGACCTTGCCCCACTCCTCTCCCTTGCCCCACTCCTCTCCCTTGCCCTTGCCCTTGTCCTTGTCCTTGTCCCACTCCTCTCCCTTGCCCCACTCCTCTCCCTTGCCCTTGTCCTTGTCCTTGTCCCACTCCTCTCCCTTGACCTTGCCCCACTCCTCTCCCTTGCCCTTGTCCTTGTCCCATTCCTCTCCCTTGTCCTTGTCCCACTCCTCTCCCTTGCCCCACTCCTCTCCCTTGCCCTTGTCCTTGTCCCATTCCTCTCCCTTGTCCTTGTCCCACTCCTCTCCCTTGCCCTTGTCCTTGTCCCATTCCTCTCCCTTGTCCTTGTCCCACTCCTCTCCCTTGCCCCACTCCTCTCCCTTGCCCTTGTCCTTGTCCCATTCCTCTCCCTTGTCCTTGTCCCACTCCTCTCCCTTGCCCCACTCCTCTCCCTTGCCCTTGTCCTTGTCCTTGTCCTTGTCCCACTCCTCTCCCTTGTCCTGGTACACGTCTTCCTCTACCTAGTGCAGACATTTTTCTTTCTTTCTTTTGTTGCTCTTTACTGTTTCCTTTCCACAAAAGATCAGCCCAAAGGTCCTCTTTTATACCATATGGTCATGCGATTGAAAGAACCTCAATACCTGAGTGTGTTGCCTAGATGGAAATCAGTTGTGATATATATATATGCATAATTCAATCAACTGTTTCTCAGTAACAATAGAATAAAATACAGGGGATATATTTGTGTTTCAATTCACAATATAAACAGCTGTTTACCTTGACTTTAGCCTGTAAGGTTAGGTTTAGAACATGGTGTTATCTGTTCTGACATACAGTGTTAAAGCATTGGTAAATTTGGCAGTAAATATCCATTGTTTTGGTCTTGTTTGAGCTTGTGTGTAAAAGAAGTTCAAGCATATTAAATTTGTGTTAATTGTATGCATTTTATGTTAAAGCAACAAGAAATGTGTTAATAGTATAGCTTACACAGACGGATGTATTGCTAACTGTGTTAAGAGTTTTGGAAAATTGTTAAAAGTATTGAAAAATCTGTCATAGCAATCGTAAAAAACTGTAAAAAAAAAAAAAAAAAAAAAAGACAAAATATATTGAAGCACTGTGTTAGTGTTTTTTAGGTCATTGTTTTGTGGGTGACAAAGTGTGTTTGTTGTCTGTCAACCTTTGCTAGTGTTCTGGAAGAATGTGTTAATTTGAGACATGTATGAAGGGATTTGGTAGTTTTAGTGCCTTTTGAAAGTGAAATTAACTGCTGTGCCAAGCTGAAAGTTGGTTTGGAGAACTGTGTGAAGAGTTTTGAAAAAGTGACCTAAGTATTGAGAAATGTGTCCTAGCGACTGTAAAACAACTGTAAGAAGCAATGCTGTTTTGGCACACCCCATTTTTGAATCTGGATGTGGATGTTGAACAATTGGAAAGTGTTTAAGTGAACACCGGCTGGTAAACAAACCCAAATTCAGCAAAATTTTTATTTCTATGGTGTTTTTGTCCTTTTTAAGACCTTGTGAAAAAGCAGTACAGTTTAGCATACTTTAAATTATTTATTACATACAGAATTTAAATAATTTATTATGAAAATAATATACTTTGAAAGAAATTACTTAAGTGCAAACTGAATGTAATGTTTTTGGACACTTAATTGCATGTTATTTACAATTGAAAATGTATTTTAATTTACATTCATATTAAAGGGTGCTTTTATGTCAAATGTATGGTAAATTACTGTAAAATATTATAAAGTGCACATTGTAAAAGTGTGTTAAAATCCCCCCATAGTCAATAATTGTATCACATAAAATTCATCTTTGATCACCAAAATGACATATTTAAATGTTTTTTCCTTGAAAAAAATTTGTTCATGCCTTAAAATATCTTTAAAGTAACTCGACACCCTTGCCTCATTCAGCATACGCGGTTCTATGAATATGTTAATGAGCTCCGCCTCCACTCACTTACAGCAGCTCAGAGATCCACTTGTTGACGATCACGCGTTGATCTGATTGGTTACAAGGTAGTTTGTTTTGTCAGAAACGCCAGCGATTTCAAACCGTGTTTTTGAGACTGTCTTTGGTTCACTGCAGTTTTAAGGAGAAAATACTCAGCAATGGTGTCGACTTATGAATTTACACATGGTTTGTCTTAAATCATATTAAAAACACCACATAGACATAGAAACAACATTAAAAGCTGGATTTTAACCATAGGGGGACTTTAAGAAACAGCAATGAAAGTGTGCTCTCTCTGAATATACTTGCAAGTCAGTTTTCAAAAAAAAAAAAAAAAAACTTTAAGATTTGTAATGTCTCATTCAAAACAATTATGTGCACTTCTTTTTCACAAGGGAAGCTTGTTTCATTGAAGAAAAAAACAGTATACAGTTTGCCACAAAAAGAGGTTGTGTAAATAGTGGCAAAATATCCTTTGTCCAGCTGGACTATTGGTTCAGCTCTGTTGTTGTGCAGAAGAAGTCCAGTATATATAGTGTGGTTCCTGCATATAAAAAGCTCTGTGGTTTGGCTCATTGACTGTTGGCTTCTTGTCCAGCTGCCAGAAGCCTGGAGCCCTGTCATTCAGCCCACGACCCCGGTCGGGACCTTCCCCTACTGGGACAATGTTCCCATTGATCCGGGCTTGGCTAGAGTGACAGGACGCCGCCTCTGTCAGGGAAATAAGCAGGTAAAATATTAAGTTATGGAGGCAGGTTTCAATCAATAAGCAGCCCTGTGACTGAGGTGGGCTCTGAGGTTGTGTGCCCCGCCAAAGGACCCTCATAATGCAATTGAGGGATTTGAAGCACACATGGATCCGTTCCAAAGCACCACAGACATCAGCCATCCCATCCAGACATAACTGGAAACTCACAGATTTCACCAAGCAGCCAATGTTATTATTGAGCAAGTTGGCATCTGCTAGTCCCTTCAATTTCCAGGACTCCCAGCAGATCCAATGCCTTGTGTTCCAACACAGTGTAAACTAATAAAACATATGAACTATGGCATAATGGGAGAATTCCAACCGAGGGCGTTGGTCCGTGAACCAGCACTGAAAGTATATGTTGTGACTGTCAACTACAACTAAAAAATCCATTCTCATTTTCTGAAATTAAATTGAAATAAAATAAAATATAAATATTAGATGGAAAAACTTGAAAAACTTAAAACATAAATGAAAAATGTTGGCTTGGCAACTAACTGACAAAAAAAAAAATCAAAAGAAAGCTTAAACATTATGGGATTATATATTATGGGATAGCTCACCATAAAATGAAAATTAAGTCATCATTTACCCATCCTGCTGTTGTAACTAATACCGCCATACCGTACGGACTTTTTTCTATTTCCGACCACAAAATGATAATCTTTTTTTTTTAAATAATGGCAGTGATTTTCAGCTAAAACTGTAGTCCTTGGTGATTTATGTAATGTGAGACAATGACTACTGTCAATTTGAGAGTCAAAAAACACATACAGGTAAAACAAAATATATATCCGTGGCTCCTGATGATACATTGAGGTCTTATGAAGCGAAGCAACTGGTCTGTGCATGAAACTGAACATTATTTACAACAATATTACCTGTAATCTACAGCCTCGAGAGAAAAAAAATAGACACCTTCATCTTGGACGGTTGAGGGTGAGTAAATTAACAGCAAAGTTTCATTTTTGGGTGAACTATCTCTTTAAAATCTGCTAACACTTTATTTTGATGCTCCCCAACAGACATTCTACTGACTATAAATAACTTTGCAAATACATGTCAACTTATTCTAACCTAAATCCAAACCTAACAGTCTATTAATACTCTAATGAGAGTTAGTTGACAAGAACCAAGAACGGTTCACTGAAAGCTACTCTGTGGAACCGAAAACGGTTGTTCTATGGGAATTGCTGGGAAAACCCCCTATTCAAACCTTTATTTTTAAGAGTGTATTTTGGTGCAAATGCTCTATCAGCCTCCAGGGCGGAAACAATCGTTTTATGAAATGCATCAATAACATCTGCCTGTGTTCCTTTGAAGGAAAGGAAAGTGCTCTCAATTGCACAGCAGAACAATATAGGCCTGGAAGTCATTATTCATGTGGTTGGGCTGTGGGACAGGAGTCAAGACACAACCCTGGCCTTTCAGACCCCTGCATGTCAGGTGAGGCCACTGCTTCATGTTAGTCCCAGCAGGACCAGCGAGACGGGCCCGGGACGAGCTGACAAAGCCCACCCTGCGCCGCTGATAAAATGTTAATGTAATTAACAGATAATGACTGTTGTTTTTAGCTGTCGATAAAGGATCAGACTCCTGCAAAGTCACATTCAGATATCTGCCAGCCATTGTTGAATCCAATTATTTCCTAAACACTCCCCCTCACCTGTCTTCATCGGCGCGTGCCCTCCTACCTGTCTGTCTTTGTCTGTCCTCCTCTAAAGCTGACAGATATCCTGCAACACTGACAGCAGAAGAGCCGATTCGCATGTATCTGCAGTTGACTTCAAATCTGACACGTTTTGGAACATCCTCCAATGTCATCAACAGCCAAACTGGTTATAGGTATCTGGATTATGCCACTCTTAGAAAAAAATGGTCAATGGGGTTCTATATAGAACTCTAGAGTTATTGACTCAATTAAAGAATATATATGAAGGGTCTGAAGGTTCTATATATAACCCTTTTTTGAATAGTTTGAAGATTCCAAAAATGAAGTACTTGTAATTGGCTTATATTATATTTTAAAATACTCATAATCAGATTACAGTGACTTTTTTGGTAACACTTTAGTTCAGAGTCCAATTCTCACTATTACCTTGTTGCTTATTACTAGGATATTGGTTTGTTTTTTAGTATTATATAAAGCAAATATTAATGCTTTATTCTTCTTGATCATATTATACATCCCTTTATCTTACAATACATAAACTTAACAACTACCTTACTAACTATTAATAAGCAGTAATTAGGAGTTTGAGGCAAAATTCATAGTTAATATTTAGTTAATAGTGAGAATTGGACCCTAAACTAAAGTGTGACCACTTTTGCTATTGATTACATGTTATTACAATGCTGGTCAATTATTCATAATCTATTGCTTCGTTTTTATCTTTTAAATTTTCCTTTCTAATATTCTGTAACCCAATTCAGAGGCTAAATCCTTCAAATGACATGTTACCTAAAACCTGTAATGTGAAAAATTGTACAATAATGCAATTCATGTTGTTGATAACAAAGTAACATATATATATATATATATATATATATATATATATATATATATATATATATATATATAGGAATATATATATTCCTGTTTTTCTTTACAATTTGATATCAATAAGTTATTTTGAATAGATTGTCCTATTCAAATCAATGTAATAAACATGTGAGGTCAAAAGTAATCTAAAAGTAATCCAAAAGTAGTCTGATTGGTTTCTCTTTATTTTGATGGTCCCTTTAACACATTCTGTTGTACCAGTAACATTGCACCTACATGTCTACTAACTCTCATTAGTGTGTTAGTAGAGTATTAGTAGACTGGTAGGGTTAGAATAAGTTGACATTTAGTTGCAAAGTTACTTATAGTCAACAGAATGTTCAAAAGGGACCATCAAAATAATAAATTGTTACCATCTGATTATTATTAGCAAAAATGTGTAATGTATTAGTTACTAGCAACCATAGCAACCAAAAAAAAAAAATCCCCAAAAAAAATAAATAATTGGATGACTAGTAATTTCCTACTACTAAATTCTGAAAAAACAGAGATTCTAATTATTGGACAAAAAACTTGCACACGTAATAAGCTAGAACACTGTCTAACACTTGATGGCTGCTCTGTTAAGTCTTCGTCGTCAGTTAGGAACCTGGGTGTGCTCTTAGATACCAATCTTTCATTTGAAAGTCACGTGTCTAGTATCTGTAAAACCGCATTTTTCCGTCTTAAAAATATATCTAAATTACGTCATATGCTCTCATTGACAAATGCGGAACAACTAGTTCATGCATTCATGACCTCAAGGCTAGATTATTGTAATGCTCTACTCGGTGGTTGCCCTTCATGCTTAATAAACAAACTACAGCTAGTTCAAAACGCAGCAGCTCGAGTTCTTACCAGAACCAGGAAGTATGACCACATTAGCCCGGTTCTGTCAACACTGCATTGGCTGCCTATTAAACATCGTATAAATTTTAAAATATTGCTGATTACTTACAAAGCACTAAATGGTTTAGCTCCGCAGTACTTGAGCGAGCTCTTAACGCATGATAGTCCTTCACGTCTATTGCGATCTCAAAGTTCCGGCCAGTTGATAATACCTAGAATATCAAAATCGACTGCTGGCGGTAGATCCTTTTCCTATTTAGCACCAAAACTTTGGAACAGTCTTCCTAACATTGTCCGGGAAGCAGACACACTCTGTCAGTTCAAAGCTAGACCAAAAACACATCTCTTTGACCTAGCATTCACATAATACATTATCGACTTCTATATTTCAATATTAGGCTGCATAGATTAGGTCAGCCGGAACTGGGAACACTTCCCTTAAATCCTGATGTACTTGTTACATCATAAGAAAAATGGCATCTACGCTAATTTTAGTGTCTTTGTTTATCCCAAAGTTCCCTTACGAAGGGAACTCAACGATGCGTCGATCGACGCCATGGGAACGCCCCCAGCGTGACTGCGTCTGAAGCATCTATGTCAACTAGTCCAATGGAAAGAATGAGCGTCACAGGCGGGTGACGTCATGACCAGGAAATGATAAAAGCACATCCGGTGCAAACCGGCATTAGCTTCTGTTGCCTCAGCAAGCGATCTGTGTTATACTGTCTCTGTCTATTTATTGTTGTCTGTTGCAATTTATTCGGAAACGTTATGGCGAAACAAATGTACAAACAGTGTGTTCCTCCCTGCCCGCGTTATTTAACGGGTGGGGACACACACGAGCTTTGTGTCATTTGTTTGGGAGTGGAGCATGCGGTCTCAGCCTTCGAGGAGGCTGAGTGTCAACACTGTGAAATGCTACCGCTCCGCATGCTCCGCTCTCGCCTGTCACTCTTTGATGTAAAGAGTGGGCAGGCTCGCGATCCTCAGGGATCAGGACCCGCGTCTGCCGAGGCGGCGCGGAGAATGCATTCCTGGGGATCGCAGAAGGATCTTTCGGAGGGGTTGGAGACGGGTCCCTTGGCCTTTTCTCCTTCCTTACCCGGAAGATCCAGCGCTCTCCCCCCGGTGTCGGAAGCACGCTCTGCGGTTTCTTCCGCCCGGGGAGAGAGCACTCCATTGCTTCAATGCTCTTCCTCCGAGGAGGTCGATGTTATGAGTATGGAGAGTGAAAGCACACACATGGGGGAAAAAGATTCACAATTTATTTCCCCAGCATATGATGAGCTGGTGGATGTTATGTCACGGGCTGTAGAAAAATTAAATATTGTATGGCCATCTGAGAATAAAAGCGCTCGTCCTAAAAGTAAATTAGATGAGCGCTTTTTATCGTCCACGACATTATCTCCACCACGAGAGCTTCCCTTTTTTCCCGATCTCCACAATGAAATATCAAAATCGTGGAATAAACCGTACTCTTCACGACTTTTTAGCCCTCAAGTTAAAACTTATTCGAGAATAAGAGGGCTAAAAGAGTATGGTTATGAGGCGATGCCCCAGGCGGAACAGAATTTAGCTAGCTATCTTTCGCCTGGTCCCGCATCGTCCCTGAAAGCCTCGGCTTTGCCCACTAGACCGCTTAAAGCCACCTCGGTTTTAGTGGGCAAAACTTATACGGCAGCAGGTCAAGCTGGAGCATGTCTGCATACAATGGCAGTGCTACAGGCGTATCAAGCTGACCTGCTGGGGGATCTGGATAGTAGTGAGGGAATTTCTCATGACGATATTCAAGAACTTCGTCGTGCTACCGATCTTTCTCTCAGGGCTACTAAGGAGACCGCCAGAGCAATTGGGCGGTCTATGGCAGCCTTGGTAGCTACTGAGAGACATTTATGGTTAAATCTGTCAGAGATTAAAGAAAAAGATCGAGCTTTTTTATTAGATGCTCCGCTTGAACCTTCTGGTCTCTTTGGTGACGCAGTCCACGCGGTCGTCGAGCGATTTCAGGAGTCTAAGAAACAAGCTGACGCTTTTAAAAAGTTTATCCCTCGCCGTGTCCAGCCCCCTGGGGCTGCTGGGCGTGAGCAGCCCCAGCCGTCGAGCTCATCATATCATGTGCAACAGAAAGAGAGTGTTGCGTCTCGTGCACCTCCACGTAGACACTGGAGACAGACGCAACCCTCTCAGCCGAAGTCTTCTAAGTCGAAGCCGGATCTGAGGACCGTTCTTCAGGCGAAGAAGACTTCGGCTCAGAAAAAAAAAAGGTCCTGATGTTCATGCGTCAGGCCTGTGAGGACAGCCCCGACCGAAGTAGAGCGGTGTACACCTCATTATACGGTGCCCGTTCCATTTCGGGGTCCTCACGAGACCGTTCTGCCAACCCTGCCACCCTTGGTGCTTCAGGGCGCAGCGGTCTCCAGCGAGTCGCTGATGCTATGCTGCGGCACAGCATCGGTTCCGCGCCCTCTGAGGGGGGCGTTAGAGCAGCCAGTTCAGGTAGTTCCTGCCATGATGTTTCAGGCTCCAGAATTAGCTGTCTCAGTAACACCAGAGACCAGCCTCGAGAGGCTGGTTCCCTTAGTAAATTTTCTGGCAGCGTGGACGCTTCTGCCGAATATTTCTCGTTGGGTCCTGCAGATTGTAGAAAAAGGATACAGAATCCAGTTTGGTTCTCGTCCTCCTCGTTACAACGGGGTGTTGCCCACAGTGGTGCATCCCGAGCAGGCTCTGGTAATGGAGCAAGAGGTAAAGGCCCTGTTAGCGAAAGAAGCTATAGAACAGGTGTACTCACCCGACCGAGAGTCGGGTTTTTACAGCCGTTATTTCATTGTTCCAAAAAAGGATGGAGGGTTGCGTCCTATTTTAGATCTTCGTTTGTTAAATCGGTCAGTTCAGAAACTAAAGTTCAAAATGCTGACACTCAAACAGATCGTGACTCAAATCAGATCCGAGGACTGGTTTGTCACGATAGATCTGAAGGACGCCTACTTCCATATCTCCATCCTCCCTCAGCACAGGAAGTTCCTAAGGTTTTCTTTCGGGGGCAAAGAATACCAATATCGGGTTCTTCCGTTCGGTCTAGCTTTATCACCCCGCACGTTCACGAAATGCGTGGATGCAGCATTAGCCCCTCTCAGGCTTCAGGGCATACGTATTCTGAACTACATCGACGACTGGCTGATTCTAGCGGAATCAGAGCAGTTGGCGGTTCGGCACCGAGGTGTCGTTCTCGCTCATATGCAGATGTTGGGGTTGAGGCTCAATGCCAAGAAGAGTGTGCTTTCTCCAGTACAGAGAACCACTTTCCTTGGTGTGGTATGGGATTCAGTGACAATGCGGGCCATCCTATCGCCCGTTCGTGTAGCTGCTATCCTGTCAGCCACAAAAGAGCTGAAGCTAGGCCAGTCACGCACTGTAAAACAGTTCGAGAAACTGTTGGGTCTTTTTGGCAGCAGCGTCCAACGTGATACCTTTTGGCCTGCTGTACATGAGGCCTTTACAGTGGTGGCTCAGGACCAGAGGGTTCTCCCCGAGGGGAAACCCACTTCGTATGATCAAGGTCACGCGGCGTTGCCTTCGTGCCTTAGTTATATGGAGGAAGCACTGGTTCTTAACCCAAGGTCCGGTGTTGGGAGCTCTTTGCCATCGAGTTACTATCTCGACAGATGCTTCCCTCACCGGCTGGGGAGCGGTAATGGAAGGCCGCTCGGTTCAGGGTCTGTGGAAGAGTCATCATCTCTCGTGGCACATAAATTGCCTGGAGATGATGGCTGTCTTCAATGCGTTGAGGCAGTTCCTCCCAGACCTGAGGGGCCATCATGTGCTCGTACGAACAGACAACACATCAGTGGTCTCTTATCTGAACCGTCAGGGGGGCCTGCGTTCGCGTCTGCTTTGCAAACTGGCGCACCAGATCCTCCTGTGGTCTCTGGGGAAGGTACTCTCTCTGAGGGCAGTGTATATTCCTGGGGTCCAGAATATAGGAGCAGACATCCTGTCGAGGCAGGAGCTGAGGCCAGGGGACTGGAGACTCCACCCCGAGGTGGTGGAGAAAATCTGGGAGTTTTACGGCCAAGCACAAGTGGATCTGTTTGCGTCTCAGAATACGACGCACTGTCCTCTGTGGTTCTCCCTTACTCACCCAGCCCCTCTGGGGCTGGATGCTATGGTGCAGACGTGGCCGAGGCTACGTCTGTACGCCTTTCCCCCTGTTGCTCTGCTCCCAGGAGTTCTGGAGCGAGTCCGCCGGTATGGAATAAGCCTACTGCTAGTAGCACCACGCTGGCCAAGTCGGATCTGGTTTTCGGACCTGATCCATCTCCTAGATGGTCCTCCCTTCGAGATCCCGATCAGGAGAGACCTTCTGTCTCAGGCCGGGGGCACAATATTTCACCCTCGACCAGAGATTTGGAACCTGTGGGTTTGGCCTCTGAGGGGGCCCAACTCATAGAGAGTGGTCTTTCAGCCGAGGCTGCTGAGACCATTCTAAGCTCCAGAGCCCCAGCTACTAGGAAACTATATGCGCTTAAATGGAGAGTTTTCTCTTTATGGTGTTACCAACATCAGTGGGATCCAGTTAACTGTTCTGTGAACACAGTACTCGAGTTCCTGCAGGAGCGCTTTACGTCAGGCCTATGTCCTTCCACGCTCAAAGTCTACGTGGCGGCCATTGCGGCTTACCACGCCCTGGTGGGGGGTACATCGTTGGGTCGAGACCCCCTGGTTACACGTTTCCTTCGTGGCACTTTAAGGCTGAGGCCTGCAACTCGCACTAGGGTGCCAGCTTGGGATCTTGCTATAGTACTAGAAGGCCTTTCTAGGGCTCCATTTGAGCCCTTAGATTCGGTTTCAGATAAGTTTCTTACCTTTAAGACTATCTTTCTGCTAGCTATTTCGTCCCTTAAGAGAGTTGGAGACCTTCAGGCCCTTTCGGTTTCCCCCACTTGCCTTGAGTTTGCACCGGGGATGGTCAAGGCATTCTTATATCCAAAACAGGGGTACGTCCCTAAGGTGCCGACCTTGACTCCGAGGCCTATTGTGCTGCAGGCTTTCTGTCCTCCTCCTTTTGCATCTGCAGACCAGGAAAGACTGAACCTCTTGTGTCCAGTGCGAGCACTGGACACTTATGTGCATCGGACTTCTTCATTTAGGAAGTCCGACCAATTACTGATTTGCTTCGGATCACCTAAGAAGGGTCTTCCTGCTTCTAAACAGACGGTCAGTAGGTGGATAGTTGAGGCTATTTCACTTGCATACGAGTACTCGGACCAGCCATGTCCTTTGGTGGTCCGAGCTCACTCTACTAGGAGTATGGCGGCTTCTAAAGCCTTACTATATGGGGTTTCTCTTCGGGACGTCTGTGATGCGGCGGGCTGGTCCTCTCCGCTCACATTCGTTAAATTTTACAGTTTAGACCTGGATGCTGCCCCAGGTTCTCAGGTGCTTAGTGCTTAGTTACAACAGACTAACACTCAGGTACTTGGAATTCTGGCGCTTTGGGTATTCTCGTTCCCATGGCGTCGATCGACGCATCGTTGAGTTCCCTTCGTAAGGGAACGTCTCAGGTTACTATTGTAACCATAGTTCCCTGAGAACAGGGAACGAGACGATGCGTCACCCTGCCATACTTCCTGCATCCCTGTGATCGGCTTGCTTCGGCAATTTTCGAAGCTAATGCCGGTTTGCACCGGATGTGCTTTTATCATTTCCTGGTCATGACGTCACCCGCCCGTGACGCTCATTCTTTCCATTGGACTAGTTGACATAGATGCTTCAGACGCAGTCACGCTGGGGGCGTTCCCATGGCGTCGATCGACGCATCGTCTCGTTCCCTGTTCTCAGGGAACTATGGTTACAATAGTAACCTGAGACGTTTTCCCGCAGCCTGCCGGATCCAGGCCGTTTCCAGATCTGACGAAGGACCTTCGCCTGGACCCGATGACAATGCAGAGCTGAAGTGCCAACTAGCCTCTCCCTATGGAGGATCCCTATACCACTCTACAGATAAAGCGTTGTGGAATTTTCGGTTCGCGTACCTACCCGAAGTGATAAAATAAAATAAAATTCTGCATCAAAATTTATAGGCAAGACAAGTAGTTTGTTTAGGCATGGTTTGTAGGGAATTACAAACCTGCGCACATATATTCAAACGCACATAACTATAGAATCAATTCTTAATGCGCATGAGAACGCCATCAGCGTCTATCACAGGTTCGCATTTAAAGTCTGTTTAGAGAGAACGGTGTCGTCTTAGCGGCCCCTAATTTAATAACAAATTACCATCTCGATGGAAGTGAATCAATCAAAACTAACTTTAGCTGGAAATAACATTATTCAAGAACCACTATAAAATCAAACCAATCTCTGTTACCTTAAATTATATGTTTATCTCTGTAAAAGCTGCTTTGAAACAATTTACATTGTTAAAAGCGCTATATAAATGAGGATGACTTGACTTGACCATTTGCGCCATGTAATTTGCAATTGGTTATGGACTACAACTTGTAAGTAGGCTAATCTACATGTACTGCAGGTGTGCAATGACTGCTGGGTATTTTCCTCTATATAGAGAAATATGTAAGTACTAGCCTTCACTTGTTCCCTACGTAGTGCACTTCAGACCGAAAATATACTCTCTCTAGAACTCAAATTTAATATGGACGAATGTCTTTTGAGTTCCACTTGGCAGGGCACTAACGAGGGATTGGGACGCTCCCCAGGAGTCAGGCCATTTAGTTAACTCCTGCAATCCCAGCAGTGTTTCGAGGGAACGGAGAGATCATAAATCACGCGATCGTAGCAAGCAGCCGAAGACACCCCTCCTCTCACCTCGGACATGGACAGGGACAAACAAGACAAATGTATTTATTTTGAACGGGAAACCACGCGGGGTCTATCAGGACGAGGGAAGTGCGGCCAGTGGCGCGGCTTTATTTGTACCGCTGTATTTTAATAAGCATCAAACCCAAACAAGATTAGGTGCTTCCAGTTTACAAAATGTCAGGGAAGGCAGCGCTATCAGTCATAATAAATGGGCTCATGCAAACAGTGGGGTCTTTACCATGCATAACAGTGTGTTTGGAGAGCATTGCGCAGATGCTGGGCGCTGATATGCAATTATTCTAAAGAGTATCAGAATCCGAGCGCGCCACCGCGGCCCTGAGCGCGCATTTGTCTTCACTGGAACACAGGCAGGCGCTGAGAAAACAACCATCCAGGAATAATAATCATGTCATATGTGTCGGATGGGTTTACTGAAGAAAATAACTCAAAATGTAAAAGGTGAATCGAGTTCTTACATTGTTGTACAGTAGTAGGCCTATCTATGTGAATACTTTCACACAAATTCTTTCAGCGGTAGCCTATACCTGTATCCGCTTATATTCACCATTTTGAGATTATTGGCATTGACTAATAACTTCCATAATAGACTATTTGTGAATTTCAAGTTTTGAAATAGTTCATGTAATTCCAGCAATTTACTATCAATTTCAGGAGGGAGGGAGGAAGGAAGAAAGGATGGATGGAGTGAGTTGTGGTCAGAATTAATGGATGGATGGATAGAGAGTGAGTTGTGGTCAGAATTAAATGGCACCCCTGGTAAATATGATAAAAAATGGATGTAAAAATAATTCTGCATTGTTTATCCTATTGATCTTTCATTAAAAAAAAAGATAAAAAAAAACCTAACCTGAAGACCTCAGGTTGAAGTAAAAGAATTGAAAACAGTGGGGGGGGGGGGGGGAGGTCACATCATGAAATAATGTTTCTCCAAAACACGTTGGCCACAATTATTGGCACCCCTAGAATTTTTTACAAGTAAAATATCTCTGAAGTATATTTCCATTAATATTTACCTTTTTTTTTTTGCACACCAGGGTGACTAGGAACATGACATTGTCTAGCTATGACTTCATTTCACTGGAGTTTAAATATGAGGAAACACAAAGGCCAAATTCCCTTAATCATCCATCATAATAAGAAAAACTAAAAAATATAGTTCTGATGTACATCAAAAGATTGTTGAGCATCACAAAATAGAAAGTGGCTGTAAGAAAATACCTAAAGAATTGAAAATCCCTATTTTGACCATCAGGGCAATAATTAAGAAGTTCCAATCAACTAAAGATGTTACGAATCTGCCTGGAAGAGGACGTTTGTCTATATTGTCTTAATGCATGGTTTTCACACTCATAGAAGGGAACAGACAGATGATAGATGAAATGGTTTATTCAAGTAAAAGCAGAGTGATGGGACAACAGCGGGAACCAGACGATGGTGAAAAAGATGGTGACTTGATGATAGGTGATGAAGACTTAGCTGGCGATGACTGAAGTGGAAACTCTGTGCAGGTGAAGGATGAACACGATGACTGGAGATCTGGATCGGGATGACGGACAGGAGGAAGATGGAAGACGGAAGACGGGAGATCTCAGGTGAGTGTTGAGGTAAGGAGTCTGACTGTTTACGTAGCAGTAACGCTGATGAGACCAGACCCTGATGTAAGGGTAATGCAGGTTGATATAGGCTGTTTTGATGAGGGAGTGCAGGTGCAGGGAATCAGTATCTGGTGATGATCAGCAGCAGGTGTGGTGATGGCTGACTGAGTGCAGGTGGAGACCAGAAGGGATGCTGGGAAGTGTAGTGCAGACAGGTTACAGAGTTGGTGACCGAACTGGTGACTGTGACAATGGTGAGGAGGATAGTTTGAGTGGCCAAAGACTCTCCAAGGATCACAGATGGAGAATTGCAGAGATTAGTTGAGTCTTGGGGTCAGAAGCCTACAAAAAAAAAATCAAACAACCCCTACATCCCCACATGTTGTTTGGGAGGTTTCAAGAAAAATCCTCCTCGCTCATCCAAAAACAAACTCCAGCAAACTCAGTTGTCAGACACAACTGGAACTTCAAATGGCACAGGGTTCCGTGGTCAGATGAAAAAAAAAAAAAAAAAGCTTTTTGGCAGCAAACACGCTTGATGGGTTTGGTGCACACAAGGATAAAAAGTACCCCATGTGTACAATTTAATATATGATTGGATCTTTAATGTTGTGGGCATATTTTTCTGCTGAGGTCCTGGACTTCTTGTCCAGATACATGGCATTGTGGATTCTATCAAATATCAACAGATAAAAAATCAAAACCTGATGACTTCTGCTAGAAATCTTATAATGGGCCGTGGTTGGATCATCCATCAGGACAACGATCCAAAAAAAACCATCAAAATCAACACAAAAATGTGTTACAGAGCACAATTTGAAGCTTCTGTCATGACCGTCCCAGTACCAACATGGATCTGGGAATCTGAAGGATCTGGAGAGATTCTGTATGGAGGATTGGTCTCTGATCTCTTGTCAGGTGTTCTCCAAACTCATCAGGCATTATAGGAGAAAGCTGTTATCTTAGCAAAAGGAGATTGCAAAAAGTATTTAATAAAAGGATGCCAATAATTGTGTGTCCAACGCGTTTTGGAGAAAAACATTTATTTCATAATGTGATTTCCCCCCCACTTTCAATTATTTTACTTCAATAAAAGGTTAGATTTTTGCTAATTTTTTGAATGAAAGATCAGAATGATAAACAATGCAGATACATTTTTTACAGCCATTTTTGATCATATTTACCAGGGGTGTCATTAATTCTGACCACAACTGTATATATATATATATATATATATATATATGTGTGTGTGTGTGTGTGTGTGTGTATAAATTTGTTTTGTCAAATCGATTAATCGTGGTTAATTGCATCTAACATAAAAGTTTGTTTATATAATATATGTGTATATTTTATATGTACACTGAACAAAATTATAAATGCAGCACAGATCTAAGACTTTTTCTATGTACACAAAAGGCCTATTTCTCTCAAATATTGTTCACAAATCTGTCTAAATCTGTGTTAGTGAGCACTTCTCCTTTGCCGAGATAATCCATCCACCTCACAGGTGTGGCATATCAAGATGCTGATTAGACAGCATGATTATTGCACAGGTGTGCCTTAGGCTGGCCACAATAAAAGGCCACTCTAAAATGTGCAGTTTTATCACACAGCACAATGCCACCGATGTTGCAAGTTTTGAGGGAGCGTGCAATTGGCATGCTGACTGCAGGAATGTCCACCAGAGCTGTTGCCCGTGAATTGAATGTTCATTTCTTTACCATAAGCCGTCTCCAAAGGCGTTTCAGAGAATTTGGCAGTACATCCAACCGGCCTCCCAACCGCAGACCACGTGTAACCACACCGGTCCAGGTCCTCCACATCCAGCATCTTCACCTCCAAGATCGTCTGAGACCAGCCACCCGGACAGCTGCTGCAACAATCGGTTTGCATATTCAAAGAATTTCTGCACAAACTGTCAGAAACCGTCTCAGGGAAGCTCATCTGCATGCTCATCGTCCTCATCGGGGTCTCGACCTGACTGCAGTTCGTCGGCGTAATCGACTTGAGTGGGCAAATGCTCACATTCGATGGCGTCTGGCACTTTGGAGAGGTGTTCTCTTCACGGATGAATCCAGGTTTTCACTCTACAGGGCAAAAACAAAAGTGTTGCGTTTATAATTTTGTTCATTGTGTATATATATATATATATATATATATATATATATATATATGTGTGTGTATGTGTATGTGTGTGTGTGTGTGTGTGTGTGTGTGTGTGTGTGTGTGTGTGTGTGTGTGTGTAAATATACATACACACACATATACTGTATTATATAAACAAACTTTTTTTGTTAGATGCGATTAATAGCAATTAATCAATTTGACAGAACTAATATAAATATAATAGATATATTATATTATATTATATTATATACTATTATTTTTTTCAGTGGCATATAATGTGTTGAAATGTGGCTATGAAAAAAAATATTTCAAAGAAGAAATTGCTATTAAAAGGGTAATAATATATTATTCTATCTTCAATGCAACTCAAGCTATATAACTGCTGATGATTACCACAGAATAATAAAAGTAATGATTCAGTAATGCACTTGTTTTGCACATTATATTAACATATTAATATTAATATATTTATTGTGTTGACTGAGTTCTATGGCACTAATGCTGTCTAGTTTTCATCTCTGGCTGTCTTAAAGAAGAATGCAACTATATTTGCCCTTTTCCCAGCCAGTTCCACACATTTCAATGAAAAGCGCCTATGTAATTACAGCTAATTGAAGTGTTAATTAAATGATGATCAGATAAGCGGGGCAGGGGGAGGGGGGAGGGGGGATCTGGAATTTGTGTTATGATTGCATATATATTTGACAGGATTTGATCAACGACACTAATAACAACCTAAAAAGACCCCTGAAGACTTCCATCACCCCAAAATCACTCACCTTTCCCATGTGATACACCTGAGAGCGATGGATAGTGGTACCAATCAGAGGTGAGTGGCACTTTCGTCCTCTAGTAAAATCAAGCGTATCCGTCCCTCGGGTCGAGCTTAATTGCCATGCAGAGGAGAGGAGAGAGCCTGTCACACTTGACCTTGCCTGACATTACAGTATTGTATATCTGCAATGCTAAATAATGAGGACATCACAGAATCAGCGGCATAGGACTACAAACGGGGTTTACTACAATAAAGAAAGAACGGCGTGCACACGAAAGTAATGAACACAAAGATCATTCGTCAATTAGACCGTGTGTCCGCCCACCCGGGTTAAATGCGCCGCAAGCTACAGTCTCTGTCCTGAACAGCAATAACCCAGATTGGCCTCCATATTTATATAAATCTTCACAAAGTGCCATGTATAGGATAATGGGGGTCATTGGCAATGGCTTTCGTGAGGTTTTTACCTTTCAAGGGCTCAATCGAGACCTATCATCCTCTCTTACAGAAGGCTTTTCTTGTTGTACGTGCACTGTTCACTAAGGAAGACATATTGACCGGTCCGGGGCAAAAGGTGACATGCTAAAAACACTGTTGTAGATCAGGACAAGAAGTGGCATTCTGTACTAATGTGGCGTATTTCTAATGGTTTTGAAAGAAATCTCGGTTACACATGATTTTAAGGTGTTTTCTTACACCTAATTATAAATTTAAGTACTAAGTAATATTAAATAACTACATGCACTTACTATAGGTTTAGGGTTTGGTTGAGGGTTAGTTGCATGTAATTATGCATAATCTACTGTTATTACTATAGTAAGTGCATGTAACAAATGCACTTTTAGTGAATGACATGGTTATTTAACTTTTTTCAATGTGCTTTAAAACAATATGTACTGTGTAAAGCACTATATATATATATATATATAAATGTGACTTGACTTGTCTTTCATGTCTCTTTTTGCACCCAACCGAAGGACAAACGGCATGTACAGTAATGTACAGTTATGCATCAGATGGCTCAGTAGACCTTAGATGCTGCAATTTGGCAATTTGATCAAACCACTAAGAATGACTGAGTAAAAGTGATGCTTAACTTATCAAACTCCCCATGTTGAGTGTTTAGATTGCGGTGACAGACTCGAGAGGTCAGACACGTTTGTATCTGTCTCTCTGTCTGTGGTCAGAGGTGTGGTTAATGCCAGATAAAAACACATCTTTCCAGGAACAATGAGCTCAGCGTGAGGCTGCTTATGACAGACTGCTGAGAGCACAACAGATGCCAGGGAAATAAACACCAGAAATCAAAGTAGACTGCAGAAACATTAATGCTGTGAATACATTTGCCATCTTTGCATAAAAAGTTTGTCAAAGATTCAATAAAAAAGCCTCGAAACAACCATTTTGGCCAGTGAAACTCTATTAGTTGTTCAGCAGCTGCTTTATAAGGCAGAAAGGGAACCAGAACTCTATGCACCATCTTATCTGTGTGTTGTTTGGATGAGTAAAGCTTTAAAAATTACATTTTAGGCTGGTCTGTGTATGTGTTGGTAAGTCCTCGACTTTCACACAAAGTCTGAGTGATTTTTATGTGCAATTGGTTTGTCATCATCTGAGCAGGTGTTCAGTTTGTTGGGACGTGTAATGTGAGCTGCTTTGGACACAGAAAGTTGAAAAGGCCAAAGACAAACGCTAAGGAGTAAATTCAGACAAAAGAAGATGAGAAGGAAAGGTCAAGCAGGCGATGTATTGAAACAAGGCAAGAAGACATTGACTTTGGTATAGGACACAGGAAATCAATTTGAACATGAGCTGTGAATTTTCAGTATTCTCTGTCTGTTGTCTTTTTCCCGCTTTTATTCACATTGTCAGCATGAAAACTGGGCCATTTTTTGAAAACGAAAAGTTTGGAATAATTTTGATTTTATTTGATAACATTTGCGCATCAAATCCTCATATTCTGAAGGATCATGTGACACTGAAGACTGGAATAATGATGCTGAAAATTCAGCTTTGATCACAGGAATAAATTACACTTTACTATATATTTGTAACGCAATCAATCACTAGAGGCAAGCTGGTGAGGACCCAAACGCAAACTTTACTTATCAAAACATAAACAAACATAAAACAAGGGCATGGCAAGGCATGAGACAAGAACAATGGCAGGAAACAGTCAACACTAGAAACATACAATCCACGACAAAGACACAGGGCAAACATGAGGGCTTAAATACACTGACTAATTAAGACATAAATAAGACAAGGAACACCTGTGAACAATGATCAGACAATTAACAAATGACAAGACACATGGCAGGATCACATGACAAACAGGGAATCACATGACAGACAAGAACAAGGAACAAGACACAAAACCCACACCATGGCATAGCCCCCCTCTATGGGCAGCTCCAGATGCCCATCAAAACAAAAAAAACACAATAGTTCAGGAGGGTGGTGAAGCAGAGGCGGTCTTGGGGAGGGATGGAGGGCCAGGTCCGTGCAGGGGAACGTAATCAGGGCATTGCAATGGCAGACCTGGGTCGTGGAGCGTGGGCGGACCAGGCTGTGCAGGCAACCAGGGCGGAGCAGGCTGTGCAGGCGACCAGGGCGGAGCAGACAGTTCAGGGGGCCAGGGCGGAGTAGGCTGTGCAGGCGACAAGGGCGGAGCAGACAGTTCGGGGGGGCAGGGTGGAGGGCCAGGTCCGTGCAGGGGAACGTAACCAGGGCATTACAATGGCAGACCTGGGTCGTGGAGCGTGGGCGGACCAGGCTGTGCAGGCAACCAGGGCGGAGCAGGCTGTGCAGGCGACCAGGGCGGAGCAGACAGTTCAGGGGGCCAGGGCGGAGTAGGCTGTGCAGGCGACAAGGGCGGAGCAGACAGTTCGGGGGGGCAGGGTTGAGCAGACAGTTCGGGGGGCCAGGGCGGACCAGACAGTTCGGGGGGCCAGGGTGGACCAGGCAGTTCAGGTGACCAGGGCAGACCAGACAGTTCAGGTGGCCAGGGCAGACCAGACAGTTCAGGTGGCCAGGGCGGACCAGACAGTTCAGGTGGCCAGGGCGGACCAGACAGTTCAGGTGGCTAGGGCGGACCAGACAGTTCAGGTGGCCAGGGTGAACCAAACAGTTCAGGTGGCCAGGGCGGACTAGACAGTTCAGGTGGCCAGGGAGGACTAGACCGTTCAGGTGGCCAGGGTGGACCAGACAGTTCAGGTGACCAGGGTGGACCAGACAGTTCAGGTGGCCAGGGCCAGGCATGACGAGAACAGTCTCTGGCTCGGCAGACGTGACGTGAACAGTCTCTGGCTCGGCCGACACGACGTGAACAGTCTCTTGTGTGGCAGGCATGACGTGAACAGTCTCTTGTGCGGCAGGCACGACGGGAACAGTCTATTGTGCGGCAGGCATGACGTGAACAGTTTCTTCTGCGGCTGGCACGACGTGTACAGTCTCTGGCTTGGCGGGCATGACGTGTACAGTCTCTGGCTTGGTGCCCATGACGTGACGCGTAGGCTCGGCAGGACTGACATGAAGCAGCTCAGGCTTGGCAGGACCGACGTGAAGTGCAGGCTCGGCAGGACTAACGTGAAGTGCAGGCTCGGCAGGACTGACGTGAAGTGCAGGCTCGGCAGGACTGACGTGAAGCAGCTCAGGCCTTGCAGGACTGACGTGAAGCAGCTCAGGCTTGGCAGGACTGACGTGAAGCAGCTCAGGCTTGGCAGGACTGACGTGAAGAGGCTCGGCAGGACCGACGTGAAGCTCAGGCTCGGCAGGACTGACTTGACATGCAGGCTTCGGCAGGACTGACGTGAAGCACAGGCTCGGCAGGACTGACGGGTAGCACAGGGTTGACGGGGAGTGCAGGCTCGGCAGGGCTGACGGGGAGCGCAGGCTCGGCAGGGCCGACGGGGAGCACAGGGTTGACGGGGAGTGCAGGCTCGGCAGGGTTGACGGGGAGTGCAGGCTCGGCAGGGCTGACGGGGAGCACATGGTTGACGGGGAGTGCAGGCTCGGCAGGACTGACGGGGAGCGCAGGCTCGGCAGGGCTGACGGGGAGCACAGGGTTGACGGGGAGTGCAGGCTCGGCAGGGCTGATGGGGAGCGCATGCTCGGTAGGGCCGACGGGGAGCACAGGGTTGACGGGAGTGCAGGCTCGGCAGGGCTGATGGGGAGCGCAGGCTTGGCAGGGCCGACGTGGAGCGCAGGCTCGGTAGGCCCGACGTGGAGCGCAGGCCTGACGTGAAGATCAGGCTGATGAAGCATGACGTGAAGATCAGGCTTGACGTGAAGATTAGGCTGAACAGGCATAACGTGAAGATCAGGCTGGCCATGCATGACGTGAAGATCAGGCTGATGAGGCTTGACGTGAAGATCAGGCTGAACAGGCATGATGTGAAGATACTCAGACTTGGCAGGCATGATGTGAAGATTCTCAGGCTGGGCGGGTGTGACGTGAAGAGCAGAGCTTATCTGAAGGGCAATGTCAATGTACTGCTCTAACGTCCATTGCGGGGTGTTGTCAGGCATAAGGTACTCCAGGAGGTCCGTAAGGCCGTAACGGAACATGTCTTTGAAGACATCATCGTCAACGTCCACCCCATAACAAAGTCCACAAAACTCCTCCACATATTTTCCAATAGGGCGGTCACCTTGGCTGAGGCAAAAGAGACGGATTGCTGGGTCCATGTTTTGGTCGTGAATTCTGTAATGCAAGCTGGTGAGGACCCAAACGCAAACTTTACTTATCAAAACATTAACAATCATAAAAAAAGGGCAGGACAAGGCATGAGACAAGAACAACGGCAGGAAACAGTCAACACTAGAAACATAAAATCCACGACAAAGACACAGGGCAAACATGAGGGCTTAAATACACTGACTAATTACAAGACAAGGAACACCTGTGAACAATGATCAGACAGTTAACAAATAACAAGACACATGGCAGGATCACATGACAATTAGGGAATCACATGACAGACAAGAACAAGGAACAAGATACAAAACCTACACCGTGACAATATTCACATAGAAAACAGCTGTTTTAATAATAATAATAATAATAATATAAAATAATAATTTGTAATAATATTTCATAATTTGTATGTATTTCTGATTAAACAAATGCATCTTTGGTGAGCAGAAGAGACTTCAGTATATAACAGTGTCATTGTTGCATGGATTCCAATTTAAACTGGTTTTGTTCAGTTAAAATCAAAAACACTCCCCATAGAAATAATTAAATTAAACAATTTTGTTTAAACAGTATTTTTGTTGATGTGCAGAACACTTACTGGCTCGCTTTACTGACTGCAGAAATTACTGTGAGTTTTATTCATTTTTGTGGTGTTTTTTTTTTTTTTTTTTTTTACATACAGTTACATAAAAGATTATGCATATTTTAAAAAGACATCAGACAAAAAAAAACATTAAGGTCAGTTAGTAAGTTAGTAAGTAAACTTGTAAAATTGACTAACAAAATGTTTTATCTTGAGTGAAAATTCTACTTTCATAATTGTTTATGATGAATTAAGCCAAAAAAATATTATAGTGGCCTACATTACGTAACACTTTTGCTTTGTCTTTGGGAAAATATTAAATAAAAATGTAAGGATTGAACCAAACCCTAAATATAATCTGAGAGTTAATATTATAATAAATTTGGCTGTGAAAAAAGAGAGTATTTTTGTTCAGGTTTGTCCATAATATTGTTGTTGTTTTTTCAGAGCAGCTTCAAAATAATAAACAGGAAAATGGTTTTAAAAAGTGTTAAAGTTGACTAATTCATCAATTCATTCAATTTTAACTATAGCAGCACTACAGAAGACACTAGTGTCATTATTCAGCTCAATTCAAACCTGTCTGACTATAACCTATAACACAATTATGTTACACTTTATTTTGATGGTCCCTTTGTAACATTCTGTTGACTTTAAGTAACTTTGCAACTACATGTCAGCTAACTCTCATTAGAGTATTAGTGGACTATCTGCTTAATATATAACTCTTTATTTTGATGCTCCCCAACAGGTATTCTACTGACTATTAGTAACTTGTCAACTACGTCAACTTATTCTACTAACCCTACCAGTCTATTAATCCTCTACCAACACTGTAATGAGAGTTAGATACATGTAGGTGCAACGTTTCTTATAGTCAACAGAATGTGTTAAAGGGACCATCAAAATGAAGTGAAATCCACAATTGCAATGCATTTAAGGTATTTACAGATTTTTACCAGTTCTTGCATTTCCCTGGGAATAGAACCCATGAACTCGCCATTACAAGCTCCATGAGCTAAAGCAATGCATGTATTTATGTTTTACTCTTTTAACATTGTCACTTGTTAAAGCGTTACAGCACAGCCTTGTCAAACACCCGTGCTGATATCTCCTCACAGGAGCCCCAATGAGCCGTCGCACACATCCCCATCTGCCAGGACTTCATACAGGGACACAGATGGAGCTCCAGAGCTTTCATCCGAGTGGCTCTAGAGCAAATGGAGCTGAACACACGAGCACAGGTGAGAGCCACGAGAACATGTAGAACGCCGTTACTGCAGGGCTTCGGCCAACAAAGTGTGAAATGCAATCTTTTCCTTATAAACGGCAAGAATTACAAACAGAGTCCTGAGCCCGTTTTTGTAATAAAAGTATTTCCTGGGTGTGTAGATTGAATTCACACAGTAGAATACAACAAGGAATCTGCACATCAAGCAAGTTCAAAGTCTAAGATCCATTGAGAAACTAATTGTTTTTACTGAAGTTTTACATATAAGTCACAAAAGTGAAAAAATTAAAAACACAGCTAACGTTTCAGTCCATTTTGTACTATGTTCAATGCTTTAACCTTTTCAATATTAGTCAACTATGTATACTCATGCAGTTTAAGGCAATTTTTCATAGTTTTCATTCACATGACTGGCATATATAGCACCAGCTACAGTATTTGAATCACTAAAAACAGTGGGAAACACTAACATTAAAAACACTTAAAGTGCCTTAATGTGCTAAAACAGTGATATTAAAAGATCAAAGTCAGTATTTATATTGCACACTATGCACAGGTGAATATGAAAGCAATGCACTAAATGGTTAAGCATTTTCTTTGTAATAAATGACTTACTATGTAAAAACACTTAACGAGAAACTTCACGTTGCATTTATATTCTGAGTTCATCTGCTCGCTTGTCTATAGTATGGATCATCAATAAGGTTTATATTGAATTTGGTCTTTTAAAATCAGTCTCTTAACACATTAGTACTTAGTACAAACCTGGTGAAAATGACTTGCGGGCTATGGAGGAAAGCCTTGTTTTGCCCATAGGTGGGCGTTAGTAAACAGGTGTGACTTCACTTGAAAACTATGAATTGGAGACACCAGACAATTATCAAAATTAGTAGGATACTGATTAATTTATTACCCAGTAAGTGAATAATATGTAAATCCCATGCACATGGGTGGAGTAGTCCATTGCACATGCGACAGCAACAACAGGAGGATGGGAAAGACATCTACAGAAAACGAGAAAGAGTCTCATTGAGTCCAAATGGTTGTTCAGTTTTAACGTTAATCGATTTTCACACCGCAAAAGTCCTTTCTCAATATTAGAATATATGCAGGAGAATTAGCTCAATTAGATGTTTGGCAACCAGAGATTTAGGGCCACAGCAATATTTTTGCCTTATAAATCACCACGCAGTTGATCTCATTTTCTGCAGGCACGGATGCACAACCACTGGTCTGCATGATAATTCCTTTATTTTTTTTATTATATTTTACAGTACAGCATATTTTATATAGTTTTGAATACATATTGCATACATTTAAGCTCATTTAACAAATATTAGAAGTAAAAAATAAACATTCAGCAAGCAGTAATTCAAGTGTAATCGACCAGTCTCTGTTGTCCCGTTTCCACCATGGATCTCGTTGCTGATCTGGTGTCGTGTTCAGCAGGGGAACTTCTAACTTCAGACGCCGCCCTACGTTTCACTCGTAGTAGAATTATGCTGTGACTCCATAACCTGTCCATAAAAAATCAGTGTACAGTTCTGAGAACATATTTTAACATTCTAAGCATTTTATATTACTCTATTTGAATAATATCATAACATTTTATGCAAGGCATCAGGCGTTTCCATCACGCGAAAAGACCTACGCGAGTCACGCCACACTCGTCTATATGACTCTATATGACTATATCGCACCCTTGTAAGTTGCTTTGCATAAAATTAAACGATATACAGAACAATAACGAATTTATAGATAAAATAAAATGTACACAAACCTGTATTTTAATGAAGACAAGCACCAATTTGACGGAGCTGCACTAATCTTTCCTGAAGAGGTCGCAAAAAGCCTGCGATAAATGACTCAATCCCTGGAATGTTACGTCTGACCCAGGATCTGGGTAACAAAAACTACCAAAAAACGGTGTTGTTACATCTGACCCAGGAGCTGGGTAACACAAACACTACCCAAGCACTGGGTTGTTGCATCTGACCCAGGAGCTGGGTTACACAAAAACTACCCAGACACTGGGTTGTTACGTCTTACCCAGGAGCTAGGTAACACAAAAACTACCCAAACACTGCGTTGTTTCGTCTGACCCAGGAGCTGGGTTACACAAAAACTGGCAAAACACTGGGTTGTTACGTCTGACCCAGGAGTTGGGTAACAAAAAAACTACCCAAACAGTGGGTTGTTACGTCTGACCCAGGAGCTGGGTAACACAAAAAATACCCAAACACTGGGTTGTTACGTTTGACCCAGGAGCTGGGTAACACAAAACTACCCAAACACTTAAAAAAGAACCCCGAAAATTTAAAAAGCTCAACCCAGGATTTGGGTAGAAAAAATAAAGATAAAAAAAAAAAAATTATTTATCTGAAGGGCAATGTCAATGTACTGCTAAAAAACAAGATTTTTTAGAGAGCTGCAATAGTCTTTGCTCAATATTAGAATATCTGCAGGAGAAATTAGCTCAATTAAACGTCTGGCAACCAGAGATTTAGGGTCACAGCAATATTTTGCCTTTTAAATCATCTCATTTTCTGTAGGCACAAAAACCAACTGGAAAAACCTCAGGAAAGGAAGCTAAAGGATGCAACAGCGAGGTGAGAAAAACAGCGGCTGCCAACTCAGACAGAAAAAAGACGCATAACTTTAATAGTATCCTTTAATATCTCCTTACCCCGGTGCGGGACTCCCCGCGGCCCTGGGGCCGCTCCCTCGAGGGCTGTTTGATTCTCCTGTCGGGGGCCACTGATGAGCTGCTCAGGCCACCGTGAAATGTGCCATAACCTGCCAGCGCGAGCGGCCCGAGTGAGATTGCCGTATTTACTTTTTAATCTGGCCGCCTTAATACACATGATAAAAACTTTGTCACATTAGATGGTGACAGATGGGCCCGGAGATGTTATTGCTGGTCCGGGGTCCCGCAGCTGGGCGGCTTGTGAGGGGAAACGTGGCGTTTCGGGAGCGTTTCGGGGGGAAGGGTGAGAAAACGGGCGGGGGATCGCACTCAGCCCAATCACGGTAATTTTTCATCACTCCAATTACATTGTTGAGTGCGCTGCCGCACACACACACACACACACACACACATCTGGTTCGCTATCTTTGTAAGGACTCTCCATAGACGTAATGGTTTTTATACTGTCCAAACCGTATATTATGTCCCATTACACTAACCCCACACCCAAACCTACCCATCACACACACACACACACACACACACACACACACACACACTAACCTGGCCCCTAAACCTACCCATCTCACAAAACTTACTGCATTTTTCTATTTTCAAAAAAATTCATTCTGTATGATTTATAAGCTTTTATACCCATAGGGACCCTCTGGCTGGTCCCCATGATGTAATATAAACCTGTACTCTCACACACACACGTACACAAACAGATTCTCTCTCTCTCACACACACACACACACACACACACACTCTCAAACACACAAACACACACAAAGAGAGAGATGGTACTTCCAGTTCAGTGACATCAATAAGATAAAATAAGGTCTCTTCCGCACAGTCCATTTTCTCTTAAACAAGGCCTAGGCTGCACTACATACTGTGCAGTTTATACCGCAAACTCCTTACCGTTTGTTCAAAACAGTCTGCATTGTGCAACAATAAACATTTCAAACACACTATTAAAATTTAATATTCAACATTTAATATTCAACATTATTTTTGATCTGCCTGAATTGACACCATTATATGAGAACTGAACTGAGCTGGACAATGACATCACTGTTTTTTCCAGAGCGACTAGATATATAACTAAATTAATAACTATTTTACAACAAAAATGAACCACCACTGAACTTACTTAAGCTGGACTATGACGCTATTTTCTTCTAGATTTGCTGTACAGCAGAAACAAACTTTGTTGCAGTATTTTCACTGTAAAGCTGCTTTGAAATAACGACACAGTAAAGCTGTTTCAATAACGACATTTCAGGTGAGCATAAAGCAAGTAGTATACGCGGCAGACAACCGAGCAAGGACACCGACAAGGCACTTGATTATTATTTTCTTGTTGTTTACTCTCTCTTCTACACATCTTTTCTTCTCATCTTTTACTATGTGTTTTCAAATCCCTACTATTACTAACACGCGTAAATCAAATGTCACACGTAGGAGGCAGCACAATCATAGCAACATGTGTACCTTTCCAGTGTCTTCTAGTACTTTATTCTCTTTTCCCATCGGTCTCTGAAATTGCCAGTCCGCTGTAAACAAAGATGATTTCATTACATCTATTTCTTGTCATTCAGGTCTCAGCCTATTGTCCCTGACTGAGACCTGGATTAGACCAGAGGACACTTTCTCACACACCCCTCGCTTGACCGGAAGGGGTGGAGGTACTGGTCCTCTCATCTCAAACGATTCAAAATGTTATCAATTCTAAAACAAAATTAACAATTCTTCTGACTTCTCAAATGCTTTTCAAAACCTTCTCCTCTCTTCTCAACCCTCCTCCTCCATCAACCCTAACAGCTGACGATTTTGCCACATTCTTCATAAATAAAACAACCACCATCAGCGGCCAATTTGTACCTGCACTCATGCACATCATAAGCACCTCTCTTCACACTGGTACTTTTCCCACACCATTTAAGCAGGCTCAGGTAACCCCACTGCTTAAGAAACCCACCCTAAAGCCAGCAAATGTGGAAAATTACAGACCGGTATCCCTTCTTCCATTTGTCGCAAAAACACTTGAACGAGTTGCTTTCAACCAGATCTCTTCCTTTCTTACAAAGAACAACCTCCTGGACAACAACCAGTCTGGTTTCAAAAGCGGACACTCAACTGAGACTGCCCTGCTCTCGGTAATTGAAGCTCTGAGACTGGCAAGAGCAGCTTTCAAATCCTAAGTTCTCATCCTGCTGGATCTGTCTGCTGCATTTGACACAGTTAACCACCAGATCCTCCTGTCAATTTTGAAGACGAAGGGCATCTCGGGAACCGCACTGCAATGGTTCAAGTCTTACCTCTCATGTAAGTCCTTCAGGGTGTCGTGGAGGGGTGAGGTGTCTAAGACCCAACATCTAGCTACTGGGGTGCCTCAGGGCTCAGTGCTTGGACCACTTCTCTTCTCCGTCTACATGACATCACTAGGATCTGTGATTCAGAAACATGGCTTTTCCTATCACTGCTGCGCTGATGACACACAACTCTACCTCTCATTCTAGCCTGATGATCCGACAGTAGCTGCGCACATCTCAGCCTGCCTGACAGACATTTCTGGCTGGATGAAGGACCACCACCTTTAACTAAACCTTGCGAAGACAGAGTTGCTTGTGGTCCCAGCCAACCCAACACTACACCACAACTTCTCCATTCAGCTAAGTTCGTCAGCAGGTCCTAGCAGTCCTAGCTCTCCTAGCAGGTCTTCCAGCTTGCACTGTCAAACCTCTGCAACTGATCCAAAATGCTGCAGCTAGAGTGGTCTTTAACGAGCCGAAGAGAGCACACGTCCCTCCTCTCCTTACAAAATTGCACTGGTTGCCAGTTGCCGTTCGCATCAAATTCAAGTCACTGTATTTTGCCTACAGAACAACCACTGACTCTGCTCCCTCTTACCTAAACTCATTACTTCAGACTTACGTGCCTTCCAGAAACTTGCGCTCTGCAAGTGAATGCCGTCTTGTGGTGCCATCTCAAAGAGGCAAAAAATCTATTTTTCTGACCTTTTTCTGGTCTGTTCCATGCTGGTGGAATGATCTGCCTAACTCAACCAGAGCTGCTGAGTCCGTGGCCATTTCGCGGCAACACTTGATCCATTAATACTAACACTTTATCTTCTATATCTATTATCTTTATAAAATAAAAAAATATATATTTTTTTTAACTGTGTTAGATTAAACTGGGAAGGGTCATAGCACTTGTAGCATAGCATATTGTTGTCCTATTGTTAGTTTAACTGCTTCTATTGTTCTCATTTGTAAGTCGTTTTGGATAAAAGTGTCTGCTAAATGAATAAATGTAAATGTAATTTAAATGAAATAATCTGTATTGTAAAAAGCGCTATAGAAATAAAGGTGACTTGACTTGACTATGCTGCACTGTTTGGTGGATTTTTTCCCACGATTTTTCCTATGCCCTTTATAAAAAATAAAATTCAGTTACAGTTTATTTTATTTCAAATAACAAAAGTTTGTTTACAGTTTTAGTTAACAATAATAACTCTGGCTATTTGTGAATGTACACATCAAAGGGAGTTAATCTTTCCAACCGAAACATCGCTACGTCACCATGTAACACATTTGCACAATGCCCACCTAGTTTTGGTTAAATGATTAAATGATTTTGCTACATTGACAAGACACTCTCATTATGAGACTCAAACTGGTTCTCCTAGATGTAATGATGTTTACAGCAGATCATGAAACAAACTTTGTTGCAAGCAGAGAATCAGAACCAAATACATATTGCGCACAAGTTTTATTAACTAAATCACGAACACATAACTAACATACAAACAATTACACATACATGGGTAGATGGTAAATGACAGAATGAAACCAGAAATGAAATGAAGCTACGAAAAAGATTAATTGAACATGAAAAGAACCATCAGCTTATTATTTTCAGAGCACCTCATTAAATCTATACTTGCATGGCCTTTGCAGTGAAAGCATTTCTTGAAGTTCCAGAAAAAAGGGTCTTGATGGTTCTGTGAGTGTCAAACGTTGAAGTTGCAATCGTTTTCTTCTCCGTTGGATGAAGAAGATATGATGAACTTGCATGGTTAGTTCGAATCTGTTCTGGTTGAAAGTTTTCTCTCTCCATGAGCACATGGCTGGTTGTGAGTCAATGTTGCACACACAGAAGAGGCTGTTTTCTGGTGGCACATAAAGTTTTATTTCCGTCACACACAGTAAGATCTGCAAATTTCAACAAAGACAACAATGAGTTTAGTTTCTGTATCACAGTGTTGAAATAGCTGGCAGTGTGACTTATTCATGGGTACAAGTGAAAACTCTCTTTCAATAAACTCATTTCACATTTATCTGTTGTACAGTATGAACACAGAAAATTAAAACCGTGTATTCCATCAAATAAAACATTGCTGACATTAACATTTCAGTCCATAACCTTATAAAGCTCAATTAACATATACTGACTCTATACAATCACTTTAAGTACTATTTAACGTTATAACTGTAAACTCTATTTACTAAAACATTGACTACGTTTACATGCAGCCAATATTCGGGTTATGGTCGGGTTAAGGTCACTATTCGGGTTTCTGAAACATTAGGAATAACCCGTTTACATGCGTGAGCAGAGAGAGTTTCTCCTGTATACAAGGAATTGCAATATCCCGATGTAAACGGCGACGCACGGTTAGCGTCTGGACGTGCGG
Source organism: Gila orcuttii (assembly GCA_026230005.1). NCBI lineage: Eukaryota > Metazoa > Chordata > Actinopteri > Cypriniformes > Leuciscidae > Gila > Gila orcuttii. Next base: position 9,736,553 of record JAPDVR010000013.1, on the reverse strand, counting down.
ACAACCTTAAGACGCAATATGCGTCATTTCCGATTCTTCTTCCTGTATCCAAAGACAACAACAACAGCAGCAGCACGCGGAAAATGAATAGTTCGGGGCAGATAGCGATCGCCTTAGTTTGCGCTTTGGTGCTGGTACTGACCTCGCTCCAAAAGTATGCTGTGCTGCGTCTCGCCATGTTTACTTCCGGTATACTGCACGCGGGTTTTTGTGTGCGCCGAGAAGTTCCTCTACTCAAAAGACCAAGATTCCTTGCGAATAGAACATGCGCAGAACACAAATCACTATGGGAATATGCCGGTTTACATGACCAAAAATTGGGGTTAGAAAAGGGGTACCCCAGGTATCATATCCGGGTTTTTAAAATCCAGGATATGAGCATATTCGGGTTTTTGCCGGTGTTTACATGGCCGTGCGTGACCGGGTTATTACTAATATTCCGGTTTTGAACAGGTTATTGGCTGCATGTAAACGTAGTCATTGAGTGCACTGAAACGGAATTAATCTCCTTTAAACATTGTAAAGTCGCGATCTCCCACACGACATCCGACAGCGCAGCCGCGGACATCCGCCTAAGCAGCGCGGGCGAACAAATCCGCCAGCGCGGCCAAGTAGGCCGCACTCCAGCCGCGGGTGCGTCGATGCGGTCATTCTTATCGATCCCATAAAACAAATGCATCAAACTAACACATCGAATTTACATATACACCAGTTATGATGTCACTTCACTTTTCTTACCTGCAAATATCAACAAAGACAACAATGAGTTTAGTTTCTGTATCACAGTGTTGAAATAGCTGGCAGTGTGACTTATTCATGGGTACAAGTGAATCGCCCCACGACTCCCCACTGCCCCCTAATGTCACCCGCCAGTATACACAGGTTTAAGTGATGTTGACAGACTATACTTAATAAATGTTAACCAACAATACATAATAACAATAACAACTATGACTAACAATACATAAGAGTATTTGAATCTCTATGACTACACCAAGGCCTGCTGCCCTGCTGAGGCCACGCAGGACAGCACAGCACCCTGAACTGCTACTATATTCTGATGTCCTGGAATATAGACTGCTCTCAGGGAGAGTAACGTTCCTAGGGACCACAAGAGAATCTGGTGTGCCAGTTTGCATAGTGGACGTGAACGCAGACCCCCTTGATGATTTATATAGGAGACCGCCGACGTGTTGTCTGTGCGAACAAGCACGTGATGGCCCCTCAGGTCTGGAAGGAAATGTCTCAATGCATTGAAGACCGCCATCATCTCCAGGCAGTTTATGTGCCATGAAAGATGATCACCACTCCAAAGAACTTGAGCTGAGCGGACGTCCATTACCACTCCCCAGCCCGTGAGAGAAGCATCTGTTGAGAGCGAAACTCGATGGCAAAGAGCTCCTAATACTGGACCCTGGGATAGGAACCAAGGTTTCCTCCATATAACCAAGGCACGGAGACACCGCCGTGTTATCTTGATCGTACAGAGTGGGTTCTCCCTCGGGGGAAAAGGGTCTTGAGCCACCACTGTAGGGGCCTCATGTACAACAGGCCGAACGGTATAATGTTGGACGTGGCTGCCATTAGACCCAACAGCGTTTGAAACTGTTTTACAGTGAGGGACTGGCCTAGCTTTATCTCTTTTACAACTGTGAGGATCAAGGCGACACAAGCAGGTGAGAGCACGGCCCTCATTGTCACTGAATCACATATGACACCAATACCCCTTTTCCACCAACAAGAACCGGGTGCTGGTTCAGAGCCAGAGCTGGTTCGGAGTTGGTTCGACTGACAAGCTTACTAAGAACCGGTTTGCCTTTCCACCGGCTAGAGAGCCACAACAGAGCCAGATCTTATGTCACTGCATACGTCTCATGTTGCTCAGCAACACTAGTGCGGTAGCGCCAAACACAAACATGCCAGGCTTGTTCGAGATGCATCGGCTTCTCGCAGATCGATCGCCGTATGACATCAAAGCACTGCGAAAGCGATCTAAAAGCACAAGGAGTCGTATGATCTCCAAACACTCCCGCAGCTCCGATCGGTCCGCGCCGCTCCGATGCATCTCGAACAAGCCATCAACAATAACGGACGTTGCGTTACTATGGATGCTCATGGGTTTGCAAAAATACATCGGAATCCAACGCGTTTGTGCAGCTCGCCGTAACTTACATAGACGGATATTATAATCAAGCTGCTATTAACTCGACTAGCTGCTATTTAAAAATGGCGGTCACAAGTTTCTATTCGTCTTGTTAGTCACGGTAACCCCGCCCCCAGCCCCTGACGCAAGCGGTTCTTACTTGGCTCTGTTCTAGACCAGCAATGATTTGGTGCTACTTAAGAACCACTTTTCCTGGTTCGGAGCTGGTGCTTTGCGTGTGGAAAAACAAAGAACCGAATTGAAACTAGGCTCTGGCTCCGAACCAGCACCAGCTCTGCCTTGGTGGAAAAGGGGTACAAGAAAGGTGGTCCTCTGTGCTGGAGAAAGAACACTTTTCTTGGCATTCAATCTCAAACCTAATTTCTTTATATGCGCGAGAACGACATCTGGATGCCGAACCGCCAGTTGTTCCGACTCTGCTAGGAAGTATGCATCTTTCAGATCTATCGTAACAAACTAGTCCTCGGATCTGATTTGAGTCACAATCTGCTTCAATGTTAGCATTTTGAATTTAAATTTCTTGACTGAACGATTCAGAAGATGAATATCTAAAACCAGACGCAACCCCCCCCCCCCCCCCAACCCAACCCAACCCAACCCAACCCAATCCTTTTTGGAACAATGAAATACCGGCTATGGAACCCTGAGTTTCTGTTGACCAGCGGAACCAGCTCTATAGCTTCTTTCGCTAAGAGTGCTTTCACTTCTTGTTCCATCACCAGAGTCTGCTCTGGATGTACTACTGTGAGTAACACCCCATTTTAGCGTGGTGGACGAGAGTGGACGAGAACCAAACTGGATTCTGCACCCTTTTTCTACTATGTGCAGAACCCACTGAGATATATTTGGTAGAGACTTCCACTCTGACAGATAATCTACTAAGGGAACCAGCCTCTCGAGGCTGGCCTCTGGTGTAATAAGAGTCATCACTTCAATGACCTGGAGCATTTTGGCAGAAAATAACCAACCCTCCTCAGAGGGCGCGAGTCCAACGCAGCGTCTTGGGGGCACTGAGTCGGAAGCTCGCTGGAAACCGCTGAGCCCCGAGGCACAGAGGGTGGCGAGGTTGGCAAAACGGCCTCCTGAGGACACTGGGATGGAGCAGGCACCATGTACTGAGGTTAACACTGCTCCACCCCGGAAGGGGCTGCCCTCAGAAGTCTGACGCCATGAGCGTCAAGACCTCTTCTTTGCCGAAGCCTTCTTCGCCAAAAGAACATTCCTCAGATCGGTCTGCTGCTTAGAAGGCTTCGGCTGAGAGTGTCGTCCCGCACCCCACGGTTTTTGAGGGGGGGCACGAAAGGCAACACTCTCCTTCTGTTGTGCTCGGTATGAGGAGCTTGCCGGCTGGGGTTGCTCACGCCCAGCAGCCCCAGGGGCCTGTTGACGGCGAGGGAGATATCGTTTGAATGCCTCCGCTTGCTTTTTCGCCTCCTGAAACCTCTCTACCACGGTGTTAACTGCTTCCTCGAAGAGGCCAGGAGGCGATAGCCTTCTAACAGAAAATATGTATCTTTGTCCTTTATATCAGATAAATTTAACCAAAGGTGCCTCTCCGAAGCCACGTTAGCTGCCATTCACACTATGGTATTGGGCGGTCTCTTTAGTGGCTCAGAGAGACAGATCGGTGGCCCGACGCAGTTTTCGAACCACATCAGCCCCCACCCCCTCGCTGGTCTCCAGGTCCCTCAGCACGTCACCCTGGTATGCCTGTAAAATAGCCATAGTGTGAAGGCATGCCCAGGCCTGACCTGCTGCCGTATATGCTTTACCCACTAACATAGATGATGTTTTTAATGGCTTAGTGGGCAGCATTGGGGACTTCAGGGACGATGCCGATGCTGGTGAAAGATAACTGGCAAGTGGTTGTTCTACTTTCGGCATCGCCCCATAACCATATTCCTTTATCCCCCTTATATCTGAATAGATGTGAACTTGAGGGCTAAAAACTCCAGAAGAATATGGTTTATTCCATGATCTTGATAGCTCTTTATGTAGGTTGTGGAAAAATTAAGTCCCCTCGGTGGAGGTACTGAACTAGATGATAGAAAGGGCTCGTCTAATAGGCTTTTGAGATGAGCGCCTTGCTTCTTGGCTGGCCATTCAAGGTTCAACTTTGACACAGCACGAGACAATACCTCCACCAGCTCCTCATACGCATACTTAAAATAACGCATTTATCGATTACATTGTTCGAATCGAGAGATAAGTGTATCATCCCAGCCCTAGTTGACACGTGCTTCAGACGCAGCGCGAGTTCCCTAGAAAGGGAACTTGATTATGGTACGGGTGTTACATTTACGACACACACTCAAAGCGGTTAATTAATCACAACAGACTTTGGCCAGCTGACCAATCAGAGCCGACTAGGCTTTCTGGAAAGGCAAGATTTAAAGAGACAAGAACTAAAACAGAGTGTTCAGAAGGAGGATGAGAAGAGCTGCTGCAGCAAAATTTAATTTAAATCACGTAAATGTATTCTAACAGGTCACAAAAATAAAACATAAATGTCATTACTGCAACTTTTGATAAATTTATTGCATCCTTGCTTAATAAAAGTAATACATTTTTCCTTTTGTTTTTTAACTAACCCCAAGTTTTTTAATGGTAGTGTATCATAGTTTCCACAAAAACATGAAGCAGCAAAAACGTCGACAATAATCATAAATGTTTCTTGAGCATCAAATCATCATATTAGAATGATTTCTGAAGGATCATGTGACACTGAAGACTGGAGTAATGATGCTGAGAATTCAGCTTTTTGCCAGCCAAGCAACTGCCATTGAGATGAATGGGAATAGAAATTGCAGATATTACAGACCTCATCACTGTTTACAGAGTCTATGTAGATGTAGCGTCATTTTATCGGTGCTATTCCCAAAATAATAAGAATATTAATTCACTTGCAGTGACTTTAATCACTATTCCTCAGCATTTTTTGTAAATGATGATTGTGGTCTTACCAGAAATCTTAAATAAAAACAGTCAAATGCGAATGGTGCAGAATTATCACAACAGGAGCATAACGTTTATGCCCCATATGCATCCACAGCTGGCAATATAATCACTGAACATTTGTTTTTATTAATTCTTTCTTCATCTCAGTCCATTGCATTTCCCTCTGTCTGTCTCGCTGAGTTTACAAACTCTGATTCGCATTTCCCCGTCTTTCATTTTTGGCTAAATGTAATGAGCAGTTTGTTTGTGAAATGAATGTGGTGGGTAATCAGGAAAGCGGTGAACAGCTGCTGAGGCCGCGGCACGTTGAACCATTGAACCCCGTCTCTGTGTCTCTGTGTCGCTTTCTCACAAGTGCCATGCTGGCATAAGCCACTAATGAAAAGAATGTAGTCACAGATCTCATTTTTCAGGCAAATCTTGTGTAAACGGGAGAATTTCCAGACTATGCGCTCTGCTGTGAAGGGGCTGCCATAAATCATGCGGGTCTCGACTCCTCCTCGACTGTGACGCCACGCGCTGCTTGACACAGATGCGCGTCTCTCACACACAATCACAATGATATGCAAACCATGCTGGGAAAATGCACTGCCCATTTAGTTAATGCTACACAAATTATTCAGGAAGTCCCAAATCGTATTTAAGTAGATTGGACACAAATAGAGATGAAATGTTCTGTAATTGTGTTGCTTTAAAGTCCCCCTGTGGTGAAAATTAAGCTTTTAATGTTGTTTATATGTCTATGTGGTGTTTTTAATATGCTTTAAGACAAACCATGTGTAAATTCATAAGTCGACACCATTGCTGAGTATTTTCTCCTTAAAACTGCAGTGAACCAAAGACAGTCTCAAAAACACGGTTTGAAATCGCTGGTGTTTCTGACATCACAAACTACCTTGTAACCAATCAGATCAACGTGTGATCGTCAACGAGTGGATCTCTGAGCTGCTCTGGGGTGCGTTTCCCAAAGCCAACTATGGTCGCAAGTTCCGTCGTTACCAATAGAGTTCAATGGAAATTGCGATCATAGTTGGCCAACGATGCTTTTGGGAAACGCACCCCAGAGTGAGTGGAGGCGGGGCTCATTTGCATATTCGTAGAACCGCGTATACTAAATGAGGCAAGGGTGTAGAGTTACATTCAAGATATTTTAAGGCATGAAGATTTTTTTTCAAGAAAAAAAAAACTTTAAATATATCATTTTGGTGATCAAAGATTAGTTTTAAGGGATAAAATTATTGACTACAGGGGGACTTTAACTCATTTTAATTAAAGTGTAACTTTGCCAGTTTTTAACCTGCTTTGTATTGTGTTGATAGAATACAGTATGTACATGAACAATGTTTACTTATTCTCTGTTTTACCTGGACCAAGAAATTCATGCTTCTTTGTGAGCAAAAAAACTTTTGACAGCTCTAGGATATTGCTGCAATACCAGAGGCTGCAGTTTCTGGTATTTTATAGCACTTACAATAATATTATGTATTTTTATTATTATTTTTCAGGGATGATTTAATTGTTTAATTGAAAAAATTGAATTTATATATTGTCCTAACCAACCCTAACCCTAAACATACATGTTGGTAACTCTCTTGAAATATTTAACCAATTTTATATATATATATATATATATTTTTTTTTTTTTTTTTTTTGAGCAACTATATTCTGGTTTTAAATTCAGTTTTCTCGTAAAGCCATGGCCTTATCTGCACTAAAATGCACTTGAAAATGCATCTTTGTCTCTCCGTATTGGCCTTCTGTCCACACTGAGACGGCATTTTTAAGAAAACGTCTCGGGTTATGACTATAACCCTTGTTCCCTGAGAAGGGAACGAGACACTGCGTCGAGAATCGACTCTTTGGGGACGCTCCCTTAGCGTGCGCCTCTGAAGTAAGAATGAAACTAATCCAATCCTGATTGGTGTTGCGTCGTGACGTAACATGTGACGGCATAACCAGATGCATAAAAGTGACGCCGACACACACACACATCAGCTCCGCGATGAAGCAAGACGCTCTAAGGCCTCGAGGGGCGTGGCAGGACGACGCAGTGTCTCATTCCCTTCTCAGGGAACAAGGGTTATAGTCATAACCCGAGACGTTCCCTTTCGAGGGAACTCAACACTGCGTCGAGAATCGACTCTTTGGGGAACGAATGCCCACTAGGCCACGCACCGAAACAGGCCTACCCAGGAGTGAAACTGATTTAGGCACTCAGCAGGACGAGAGCACACGTGAGCCAGGCGTACTGGGGAGGTGCAGACTATAGAACCGTACAAAAGTGTGTGGGGTAGCCCAACCGGCTGCATCACAGATCTCCTTGATGGGAACTCCCGAAAGGAGGGCCCTAGAGGACGCCATGCCTCTAGTAGAATGAGCCCTAACGGCCAAAGGTGAAGGGAAATTCCGCACCTTGTAGGCCTACTTATGGTTTGTATAGCCGGGAGCCCCTAATAGGTGATCCAAACACACTACAGTAGGTCCGACCTCCTCCAAGAAGAGGACCTCTCAAGGTAATACTCGGAACTCTGACTGGCAGAGCAAGGTTCCTCTCCTTTTGCCGACACATGAGGTGGAGGATGAAATACTTGCAGGACCATGGACGTAGCCATGATAAATTGCACTTAAGGCACATAGCTGGGTCTCGGATGCAGGATGGCCTTAACTCCGCCGGGGGCACACCCCAAGCAAGCTGGCGATAATGCCAGGGCTTGGAGATCTCCCAGTCTCTTTAAAGAAATAGCTAAGAGAAAGGCTATCTTGAACGTGAGGTCCTAGGCGAAGCCAACTGGAGGTATTCGAAGGGAGCCAGGGATAGCCCTTCGAGAACCACCGCCAGGTCCCAGGGTGGAACCCTGGACCTGACTGTCGGTCTCATCCTCCAATACCATGGAGAAATAGTATGACCAGTTGGTGCCTCCCCAAAGGCCCAACATTTAGTGGTGCATGGAACGCCGCAATGGCAGCCACGTACACCCTACGTGTGGATGGGGAGAGATTCGCAGAGAAACGATCTTGAAGAAACTCCAGAACTGAAGCCATTGGGCAGTTAACTGGGTCTAACTCAAGTCCTCTACACCAAGTAGAAAAATATTCCACTTGAGGCCATATAATCTCCTAGTAGACGGAGCCCTAGAGATAAGTATGGTTTCGACCACCCCAGATGATAGACCAGCATCTAGGTACTGAGCCCCCTCAGAGGCCAGACCCACAATTTCCACAGCTCTGGATGAGGATGGAATATAGTGCCCTCCGCCTGAGACAACAGACCCCTCCTCTGAGGAATCTGCCATGGCGGAGCTATCAGGAGTGAAATTAAGTCTGAAAACCATACTCGGGCTGGCCAAAACAGGGCTATCAGAAGAAGACTGATGCCCTCCTGACGGACCCTCTCCAGGACTCCCGGGAGCAGAGCGATCGGGGGAAAAAGCGTACAGGCGAAGCCTCGGCCAGGCCTGTACCATGGCATCCAACCCCAGCGGGGCTGGAGGAGTGAGGGAGAACCAAAGTGGACAGTGGGATGGAAGTCCCTCGAGACGCAAACAGATCCACTTCCACTGGTCCAAACCTCTGCCATATAAACTCCACCACCTCTGGATGGAGTCTAAATTCCCCGGGCCTCAGCCCCTGCCTCGACAGGATGTCTGCTCCCTGATTCAGAACCCACGGGACATATATTGCTCTTATAGATAATATTTTCCCTTGGGGCCATAAAATGATCTGATGCGCCAATCTGGATAGAGGGCGCGATCTGAGTGTCCTTTGTTGGTTTAGATAAGCTACCACTGAGACGTGGTAACCTTTGATGTCTGTGAGGAAGCTCCTCAGAGCCCTGAACACAGCCAACATCTCTAGGCAATTTATATGCCAAGAATGATGATGGTCCTGCCACAGACCCCTGGCAAAGCGGCCGTCCGAGACCGCGCCCCAGCCAGCGAGGGAAGCGTCTGTCGAAACAGTTTCCCGGCGACATGACGCCCCTACCACTAGCCCTTGGGACAAGAACCAAGGTTTCTTCCATATTAATAGGGAACGAAGGCATCTGCGCGTAACCTTTATTATACGGAACGGATTCCCCTTGGGGAAAAAACCCTTGGCTTTGAGCCACCACTGAAGGGGCCTCAAGTGAAACAGGCCCAAAGGAATTATGTTGGATGCTGCTGTTATGAGGCCCAGCAGTCCTTGAAATTTCTTTACAGTGATGGCCTGGCCTAGCTTTATCCCGGACACCGTGGCCAGGATGGATTCGATATGAGCGGGAGACATACGTGCCCGCATCGTAACCGAATTCTATACCACGCCCAGAAGAGTAGTCTTCTGAGCTGGGTCCAACACATTTTTCTTAGTGTTGAGCCTCAACCCCCGGTTCTGAATGTGGCCAAGGACGACATCTCGATGCCGAACTGCCATTTCTCGAGACTGGGCCAATATGAGCCAGTCGTCGATGTAATTCAGTATACGGATGCCCTAAAGCCTCAGTGGAGCCAGAGCCGCATCCATACACTTTGTGAACGTGCGGGGAGAGAGTGCTAGGCCGAACGGAAGAACCCGATATTGGTATGCTTCGCCCCCGAGAGCAACCTCAGGAACCTCCTGTGACATGGAAGGATGGAGACATGAAATAAGCGTCTTTTAGATCCATCGTGACAAACCAGTCCTCGGATCTGATATGGCTCACGATAATGGGAATAGTAAGCATTTTGAACCTGAATCTCCTCAAAGAACGATTCAAAAGCCCTACATCTAAAATTGGCCTCAGTCCGCCATCCTTCTTTGGAACTATAAAGTACCGGCTGTAAAACCCAGACTCCCTGTCTGGTAGGGGAACACATTGTATGGCCCCTTAATTCCAGTAGAGTCTGTACCTCTTGTTCCATAACCCGAGCCTGTTCTGGAATCACTGCAGTCGGTACCACCCCAGCAAACTAGGGAGGTCGGTGACCGAACTGCAATCTGTACCCATATTTTATAATATTTTATAATATACAGGACCCATATAGATATATTCGGAAGGCGTTGCCATTTTTCTACAAAATATACTAAGGGAACCAGCCCCTCGAGACTGGCCTCGGGTGTTTTCCGAGCACTATTCTCGACTTCCTGAAGCGGAGGACCGGCAGGAAAAAAGTCGATACAGATTTTGTGACCATAGTCAATGCCCTGTTGCAAGCTTTTGGGGCGAAGGCTTAATGCCATTAATGCCATTCGCTGGAAATCGATGTGGCCCGAAGCGTCAAAGACGGCGGGACAACATCCTCTTCCCTGAGGGCATCTGCTGCTAGAACAACCTCGATTGTTCCACAGCGGGGGGGGGGGGCAGCCCTCAGAGGTCCTACAATTAGGACCTCTTCGCCTGAAGGACGGCCCTCAGGTCACCCTTCTGGCTGGAGGACTTCGGTTGAGAGTGCTTCCTTTGTTTGCCAAACTCCCGCAGGAGGGGCTCTAGAGGCAACGCTCTCTTTTTTTTTTTTTTTTTCGCTTCCTGAAACCTGTCAACGACTGTAGTGACAGCGTTGGAAAACAGGCCAGAAGGAGATAGCGGAGCGGCCAACGGGAAATATTTGCTCCTCACTTAGATCTTTAAGAAGATCGGCCTGGTACACCTGCAAAATCGTATAGAGTGCAGGCACGCACCAGCCTGACCTTTTCTTTTCTAAATATTTTACCAAAGGAACCAGGCTCTCGAGCCTGGCTTCGGGTATTAATCGGGATCCGTTCTCGACCCCCTGAAGCGGGTTTCCGGCAGGGCTGGACCGAAAATGATTCTCGATTGGCAAACGCGAATGCTGCCTGGCCGCAAAAATGTGGGGCGGACAGTGCAGCCTGCGTTCGCTGGAAACCGATGTGTCCCGAAACGTTTTTAAACGGCGGAAGAGCAACATCGATTTCCTGCACCATATAAGCCCAGCCAACCAGTGCAGAGGTGTTCCCGCACGGTTTGTTGGGCAGCGGCGGGGCTTAAAGTGAAGATGCCGGATCAGGAGACAGATAGCTTGTTTTCTCTAAAGCTCCCTCCATCTGCGGCATCTTGCCATAACCCGACTCTCTCGCACCCACCACATTTGAATAAACATATAATGAATGTGGTGAGATACGTAAAGAGTGGGGTTTTTCCCAGGATCTACACATATATATTTACATTTTTATAAAGATCTGGGAAAAACAGTAAGCCCTGGCTCTGAGGTTGTGAACGGTGCTGCAGGAATCTCTCGTCTAGTTCATTTTGACGGGGATCATCCTGCTTATTTTGTGGCCAGCTCATATATTTTATATATATATATATATATGTTTATTTATATATTTATTTAGTCTGGCCACAGCACGCATCACAACCTCCACGAGCTCTACATAAGCAGAAACATAAGCCGGCGAGTGTGACTCATGTTGCTCGTTCCCTATGCTGAGCACATCTACTTCCTTATAAAAGATAGCTCGAGCACTGGGCATTCGTCACGGGCAGAAGAAGCCGCATCGCGGGCTTCTGCGTCGTGAACGAGTGTCATAGAATCTGCGGATGATGAGAGAAAAGGTGCCTCAGCAGTCTCGTTCTCATCCGCGAGATCCTTCTGCGATCTCCACGATCTAAGCCGTCGCGCCGCCTCAATGGACGCGGGACCCGAACCGCGGGGATCGCGAGCCTGGCCATCATCAGGAAATAATATAGCCAAGGGGGAGCGCAGCACTCTAATAGGAAGTGCTTCACAGTGTGCACAGGCAGCCCTCTCGAGAGCTGACAGTGCGTGCTGCGCCCCTGAACAATACACAGACACACAGCTGATGCGTGTCCCCACCTGTGGCATATATAGCTTCCAGACTGTTTATTGCTGCTGAAAAATGGTCCTATTTTGGTCTGTACTAATTGGTCGCACCGGGAAAAAATATTTAGAGTTCTATAGACTGCCAAAAGTTAAAGAGAAGAGTGCAAAAAACGGATGAAAGGCGGCGTTTGTGGTTGAGAGAAGCACAGCATCAGCCACATGTGTAAATGAAGCGTTGACTATGGCTAAAATGTTGACGTAAAGTAGTTAACTATGGCTACATTCACACTGTCAGTCCAAATCCGATTATCTTTGAATCCGATTGGAATCTGATCTAAAATGATGTCCACACTGTGTATCGCAACTGTTCAGATCTGAGTTGTGAGTTCATGCAGCTCTTTGGCAATATGGCAATGACGTTGGGTTGATGGAGGGGTTTGCATTTGCAATAGAGATGTTGTCTTATTTAAATTTTACAACATGGAAATGTGTAGCCGCCACGCTGGACTACTGTAGTCTTGAGCTGCAGAACTGTAGGAGGCTGGTATGCACAGCTTTTTTTCGTGCCGGTTTCAAAATAGGTTTAAAAAATAATAATTTTCTGCTTGTCCGGCACTTTGCAACAACACAGCCTTGTTTCGGCAGGGACTTTCAGCATGTTCCCTATAACAGCATCTGACGTTTAAATTTTACGTGACGTGAGAAAGTCACATACCACGCGAAATCAGATCAGAGCGTTCAGACTGAAGCGTATTTCCTGATATGTGATTTGAATAGGATTTCAAACCACATGGATGTAGCTTGAAACCGACTTCATGTGCTTTTTTTGGACTGAAAATCTGAACGTAGCCTATGTCGGGATAAGAAATAGAAGGAAGAATAGCAGTAAAGGCTAGAGAAGCTAGCTCGTTCGGATCTTTACCACATATTAACTTTAGTTCGTCAAAATTCCGCGTTTTGCTGTCAGCAACGACAGTTTCTTTCAATTTTCCCCTCCGTTTGGCCGAAAACACTGTGTTTGTGGTCATCCAGTTTGAAATGTTGACTACAAACACAGAGGTTTTGTCCGATTTTTTGTTGCGCCGTTCTCTCCGTATTTACAATTCTCCGCAGACTTTAGCATCTGCCTACAAAACACTGGAACCTTCATTGGAAATCGACAGTAACTCATTCCCGATAAACATTTACTCTGAATCCTTGCACTCGGGAACAATACAAGTAGACACCCTTGGACTTTTATTTCGACAGTGCTGGCACAACATTGATTAAGGTCTATTCTTCATCAGTTTACTGTCTTTGTTGAACAGTTTAGTCTAATAAATGATGAGACAGAAATTTTAAACAAAGAAAGTAAATGGTATATGAAAATGTATTAAATGATTTATCTTTAGTATTAGGTTTATTATTCGTATCAGTATACTTATATACTGTCTGCATTCATAAAATATGCATTTATCGTATACATCACAAACTTTAGCCAATCCAGCTGTTAGATCATTTACAAATTATTTATTTCTAATCTAGTACATATAATGTAAAATAAATATTTAATCTTTAAATTAATTTATAATATAATATAATATAATATAATATAATATAATATAATATAATATAATATAATATAATATAATATAATATAATATAATATAAATTTCAGCCACCAACCACCATCAAAAAATCAATATAGGTCAACCACTATGGAAACATCTTTTTTTTTTGCTAAAGAAGAAACATCAATACATTCAAAACAACATGATGCTCAACTATCATGTCATTCCAAAAGCTCATGATTATAGCCTTAATTAATTATAATAATAAAGATTAATAACCTTGCAAATAACACAACCATATAAGCCAATCTGCTAACACTTTATTCAAATCAAACAATGAGACTGACCACCTTTTTCATTTTGAATTTCTCTCTTCCTTTATTCTCTGACAAGCAGAGGAAACAGTGGAAAATAATTAATAACAGAACATGCTTAAAATCAGCAACAGAACTGAACTCTTTATAAAAAGAACTTCACCAAATCCTCCCTAATAATACAACAACACACACACACACACGCGCCTAAGGCAATGCAACCGGTTGGTGATGCCTGCCTGCCTGCAAGCCACTGAAATGGGTCATTTTTTAATTAAATACAATATTAATTACTGCGAGCATCATTAACGATATGTGAGATTTGACTAATTAGTGTAATAGTTTTGGAGTCACGCTCATTAAATATGAAAATTACAGCGGTCTGAAGAATCGCTTTCGTGATCAATCTTGTATGGACAGAAGGGAAATGATTTAGAGAGGCGCTTTTATTGTACAATTATCTTCATTACAACTTTGCCATACTTGAAGAGAGAGAGAGAGAGAGAGAGAGAGAGAGAGAGAGAGAGAGAGAGAGAGAGAGAGAGAGAGAGAGAGAGAGAGAGAGAGGCGCGAGTATCCACCTTTCACAAGCCATCGTCTGCCTTGAACAGAAGAGACGCTGCTTCAGTGATGGAGGTGCTGACGGACTCTCTGCCACAACAGCGCTGTGTGTTGAAAATGACACGAGACACTGCGTTGGAAATGACACGAGACACTGTGTGATGCGTTCAAGGGATAGTTGATAGCCATGTTAGCCATAGTTGGGATAGCCATGCTACAGTAGGTGTTTATGACATTCTTCTCTCAGACGAATACAGTCGGAGTCATATTAAAAAAAATCATCTATCCATGATAAAGTGCATCTTTCCATGATAAAAGTGCATCTATCCAACTTTGTAATGTGTTAAATATAAATATTATTCTTACACGAACGCATCGCTTCACTTCAGAAGGCCTTTATTGACCCCCCGGACCCTGTGGAGCACTTTTATGGACTTCAAAAAAGAAACAGCCAATCACTGCTATTATAAAGCTAGGAAGAGCCAGGACATTTTTCAATATAACTCCGATTGTATTCGTGTAAAAGAAGAATGTTATATACACCTAGGATGACTTGAGGGTGAGTAAATCATGGGCTAATTTCAATTTTTGGGTAAACTATCCCTTTCAATGGAATCTGATTGGCCGAACCAAGCTTTTTTTAAGCGGTTACGTGTCTTGAAAAAGGCGGTTGCTAACAAGTGTCTAAATGGGACTACAGAGGCAGTCGAGGAGATTAAACGTCATCACACTGAACAGCTAAACTCAGTCCGCTTTTACAGTCTATTTATGCTCATAATTGTGCTCTTAAAAACTATTCTAACTCAAACTTTATGGGAAAATGTTTTAGATAAAATCTGAAAGAGTTGTCAGAAGCTTAATGATGGTGACGCTGAATTCGTGGGACCGTGGTGTATTTCGTTTATAGCCTACCTTTAGCTTTTCACTTCTGGCATCTGCATTTCGGCTTTAAAGTTCATAAAAGATGTGTTTATCTGTGATAATTATCTTGATGGACAAAACGTCATAAACTTGTTTATAGCGATAATCTAAAAGCCTTTGTTTTTTAGTAATAACTTCAAATTAAGTTATTTTCCACTAACAGAGTTGATTACTCAAATAAATCAAGTCACTCCAACTGCTTGAGTTGTGGCCCTGGAAGCAATTAATCTGATCTATTTCTGTTCCCTTCACTTTAACAACTGGTCCATTGAAAGCAAGCTGAGGTGAGAACCCAAACGCAATTTATTTCCAAACAAAAAGAACACAAAACAAACGAAAACATGGCAAGGCATGAAAACTCTGACCAAAAACAGGAACACAAACATAGACTTTGGAAACAAGACTACCGGAGACTTGGCACAAACAATACTCTGACCAATACGACAGGGCAAACATGAGGGCTTAAATACATACATACTAATGACGAAACAAGGGACACCTGTGAACATTTAAACAATCAACCAATGACAACATGACACAGACAAGGGAACACAAGGCAGGATCACATGACTAAAACGTGGGATCAAATGACAGACCAGAACCCAGGAACAAAAAACAAACACACAAAACGTGACATTCACTAAAACTAAAAAATAAAATAACACTTAATTTCAACATTTATTCTCCTGACCCTGTCTTATGCAAAGCATACGGGGAACTAGAAATCCACTGCCCAATCTCCAATGTTATCAAGACAATTTCAGTAAGGTACAACTTATTATAAAAAAAAAAAATCAATCAATCAATCAAGACATGTAATCATCATTGTGTCTTCGAGTAACTTCTTCCATCTTGTCATCTATGCTGAAGATTTCTTACATTGAGCAACTAAAATAAAAATAGGAAGAACAAAATCTGAATCTACAACTTCAGACTTCATAAACATAATGACCTGCAATGAGTAAATAAAGCAGAAATTCAACACTAATTAATTATATTGTCATAGGGTTAAAATTATATATGTTTAATCTAAAAATATGAAATACAGTTTCATGACAAGTCTTATACAGTCTTTTTTTTTTTTTAATGGCCGGTAAGAAATCTTCCTTTTCAAACGCATGTAAATACGAGTCTATCAGTGTAAAATGTGTATGGGATCATATTTAATCATCAATCATCATCTTTTTTTTTTTATTGAAACATAGATAACCTGAGAATTAGTCATTTGTATAAGAAGCTGCATTTGTTACACTGTACTAACAAATGACCCAAACTTTAAACTAAACTTAAGTCCTACACCCTAAACCTAACCATGAATTTTACCAAGTCATGTTATATCTAAAGATTTAACCATATCATATAAACTACTAAAGTTGTCATGAGACTGTGTTGGTTTAGAGCTGCACTGTAAAAAGTGATAATTGTTACCTTAAAGAGCAATTTCTATCCAACTTAACTGATACAAATTTGTTTTGTTGGAATAAAATCAATAGGTTAAAATAAATAGTGATGTTAAAGTGATGTTCAGTGATGTTAAATCCTATTTTTGACTTTAATAAACCAGTTAATGCAGATTGTTTTATCAGTGTATGTGTGTTCTAGAGCAGAGCAGATCATTAGATCGTTGGTAGTTGTGAAGAGAAATGTTCATATGGAGATTTTTGATGGCAGACTTCAATATCTTGTGTGTTTAAGTGTTTTTGCAGTTAGTCTAATATCAAAAGGGTCGATTGTTGAATACCATAATTTGTCAAAAGACAACTGAAAACTCATCTCTTCCGTGAGTACTTAACATAAAAAAAAAAAATTAAAAAAAATCTTCTCCTCTAAACCTTTCCTTCCCTTTTAAATATTCCCTTGTCTGGCTTTTGCTACTCTGAGCAATGCCTGAACTTTGTATTTTGAGCACTTCTTGCGTCGTTCTTCCCTCTTCACGATGACTCGCTTGCTTTAGTCCTCAGATGTAAGTCGCTTTGGATAAAAGCGTCTGCTAAATGACTAAATGTAAACGTGCAATTTCACAGTCTAGAGCTATGACAAAGACAAACGCTAATCATTCTGTTCGCTGTGAAAATAGTGTCTCGAGTTATCAAAACATTTCCCTCTGCGTCTTGCATGAGATCTAAAAAGTTTGTGGTCGGGAGCCCCAGTTCTCGCTAGTAAAGTGAATCATGGATGACCTTGTACCTTTGATGTCTTCACTTTAGCATAAATACATCTCCCTCGCGCTTTAAATACATGCAATAATGCTATCGCCTCTGGAATTCGAGTCCACTCATAATATTGTAATGCTCACCTCCAGTCGAGGTGCCCGATAACCAACGCTTTATCACATTTCATTTATTTTGTATTTTATACGGCCTCTGTCTTTGTGAAACGATTGCACCTATTTTGATCTGATTAATTTTGTGCGAGCTCAAACAATTATTTCTCATCTTTATCGGTTAAAGGAATCACCCTCCTTTTATGGGTATCATTTATAACAAGCAGACAGCTACCTGTTTATTAGAATTTCAAGCAGCATATCGGCACTGAGATCTTTCACCGTCCATATTTACATTTCAACTTTGGCTAAACAAGCATGACAAATACACATACACCGCAGCAGGCCTCATTTTAATACGGCCCTCTCTCTCCCGTTCAGACGGCATGGACTTTATGCAGAAGTTGTCGGCTGGAGCGTGAGTCCAGGGACATGACAGCGTGCCAGAGAAGGGCTTTGAGTCTGCTTTATGCTCAGAATGAGCGTGTTGCCGATTACAGGTGCGTGTCGATCAGTGTGTGTGTGTGTGTGTGTGTGTGTGTGTGTGTGTGTGTGTGTGTGTGTGTGTGAGCGTCTGTTCGAGTGTGTGTGCGAACAGCCGACAGAAAGAGGGACAGAGATCGTGACCCCGGGAAACACAGCCACGGCTCTGAGGCGCAGGCTAGGAATACAAACATATTTGCATGTGCCACGGCCGAAGCCGCGTTTGACATCTCAACAGCTGTTAATTATGAATTGGCCTGCCGAGAAGTCGACAGAGCTGTGAATATGCAAAACGAGGAGGAGCGGCCAGGGCCCGTCCAACACACACGCGTCAACTCCCACCCTGCACCCGCGGCTCCCGGAAACGTCAATCATTTCGTGTGGCTGCGCACCTGAGTTGGGAAACTTCTGTTTTCCACTGCCAAATCAAGAAAATACTGTACACTCTTGAAAGAAGAGATTTTATAAGCACTTAAAGTCCCCCTGTAGTTAATAATTTTATCCCTTAAAACTCATCTTTGATCACCAAAATGACATATTTAAAAGTTTTTTCCTTGAAAAAAATAGCTTGAATGTAATTCTATACCCTTGCCTCATTTAGTAAACGCGGTTCTATTAATATGCAAATGAGTCCCGTCTCCACTCACTCACAGCAGCTCAGAAATCCACTCGTTGACGATCACACGTTGGCCTGATTGGTTACAAGGTAGTTTGTGACATCAGAAACACCAGCGATTTCAAACCTTTTCTTTGGTTCACTGCAGTTTTTTAAGGAGAAAACACTCAGCAATGGTGTTGACTTATGAATTTCCACATGGTTTGTCTTAAAGCATATTAAAAACACCACATGGGCATATAAACAACATTAAAAACTGGATTTTTACCACAGGGGGACTTTAAAGGGTTCTGTCAGGCGCTTCAGATGCTTATGATGAAATGCGGGGTTCCTCAAGGATCGATATTGGGTTCAGTCTTAATTTCCATCTACATTCTTCCTTTGGCTGATATTTGTCAGAAACAATGTATACATAATGTATACCTCTCCATATTAGATCCTGTGCTACTCTTGATGTGTTTATATCTAATTTTAAAGACTCTTTTCTCACTTGCATTCGACTGTAACTTTATTTTGTGTAACTTTGTATTTGTCTTATACTTCGTAATCCTAGATCGTATGAATGTGCATGTAAAGCACTTTGGCTAACATGTGTTGTTTTTAAATGTGCTATGAATAAATGTGATTGATTGATATGTAGAACATTTTCGGATTTCATTTTAGTCAAATTATTTTCGTTTTAATTCATACTTTTGTTTACTTCAATTTTATGAAATAAACAACTGTAAGCATATACTTTATTACTAGAAACAAACTGAAATAAACATGAAAGTATTATGCAATCATTCAAGACATTTCTCCTTATATAGGACCTTTTTGGCATAACGGGTTCTTTAAAACTGAGTCAAGAACCCTAGTGTTCTATATAGATCCCCATTGAACCCTTTTTTATATTGTAGAATGGCATACACCTAATTCAATGCACCTGAAAGAAAATACTACAATTACGTTAAGTCCGAGTTGGTCAGTAAGGCTGGGCTATGTCGAATATAAATTATTTATGATGATTTTGTTACAGATATATAATTACAAAATATTGGGTCTCATTCTCAGCAGCATTAGCTTTCGCTCTTCAGCAAGCGCTCTCTGTTGTGTGAATTGTCTATTTGATGTTGTTTGTGATATAAATATTGTGAAATGGCAAGCGAGCAGTTTAAAAAGTGTGTGCATCCCTGCCCTCGTTTTATCATGGGTGGGGACACATGATATGTGTGTGTACTGCTTGGGAGCGCAGCATGCCCATGATAAAACGAGGGCTGGGATACACACACTTTTTAAACTGCTCGCTTGCCATTTCACAATATATATATCACAAACAACACCAAATAGACAATTCACACAACAGAGAGCACTTGCTGAAGAGCGAAAGCTAATGCTGTTGTGTGCCGGCATCCCTTTGTAGCTTACGTGTATGCCGTCACACGCTACGTCATCACGCAACCCCGGCATCCTGGGCAAATTTGCCCTGCGGCCTCTTTCCATTTTTCTCCTAATCATCCCTATATACTCATTGGCTTCATAACTCTGTCTCCTCTCCACCAATAAGCTGGTGTGTGGTGGGCGTTCTGGCGCAATATGGCTACTGTCGCATCATCCAGGTGGAAGCTGCACATAGGTGGTGGTTGAGGAGATTTCCCCTTCTATGTAAAGCGATTTGAGTACAGAGAAAAAGTGCTATATAAATGTAATGAATTATTATTATTATTTTTTTTTAAGTGTATATTATTTTGGCACTTTAAGTATACCACTATTTTCCTATTTAGGTAGTAATGTTTTATACTTAAAATATACCTTTAACTGCACTTTAACAAATTTTAAAAACATTTTATTTCACCCTTCTATTTAATCCTTTTTTATCAACACTTGAATGTGGGTAAGTTTAATAAAATAAAATAAAAGTCAACACTTTAAACAAAAAGCTGAGAAAACTGCATTTTTGTCGAAGACTTAGTCCGGATGTGATTCAGAACGATGATCAAAATAGATCAGTAGATCGAATCCATCAACACCCCCAAAGCTTCACAGTCCTGTCGTCCTGGGTCGACATTTCATTCAGTAACGTTAGGCAGTTGATGATCACGTTATTTTACATGTACATCAGCAATCTTCTATCACTTGTTTCAGCTTCTTCTTCTCCTGAGTTTTGATCCGGAGATTCAGTACTCTTTCAGAAGATATGTAATATCACCCCCTACCATATAACAGTGAAAATGTCAGTCAGTGGCGAGGAAAAAGTCAAGTAGATTTAAAGTAAATTCGTAAGTTCACTAACAGTAGACTAGCCTACACAAAAATGTAGATACTCAGAATTAGGAACATATCTGCTTTCTTTATAAATCAATATTTTCAAACAATGTAAGTTTATAAGACAGTATGTAAAACTATGTGAAAAAAGTATTTATTGGACCACTCAATCGAAAGAGTAAACACAACTACCAAGCAAAGTAGGCTATACTTGGAATACTTAATTATACTTTTAAATATATCTCCATCAAAAGATTGGTACAAGTAGGCCAAATATACTTAGACCTTTCTGTCAGTATAAGTCAAGTATACTTAAGTGCAATTTTAAGAATATTTCTGAGAAGCACATAAAGTATATTTCTGAGAAGTATGTAAAAAGTAGACTAAAAATATACTTTCTTATTTTTAGTTTAAGAGAAGTATACTAATAGCAAACATGAATAAACTTTTTTAAACTTTTTCGTAAGGGTAGTGATGTTCACTTCTTGGGTGAATCCTTATTTTAAGCCGGGAAGCGGTACACAGAATCAAACTGAATCGAACTTTATTACTTTATTACTTCTCAGTCAGTTCTTTTTAAGTCACCCTAGTGAAAAAAAATATACTTTATTGTATTTGAAATATACTCCCTTTTTCAATAGTATATTGCAAATATACTAACAAAAATTGAACTATCTTTAAATATATTAAAAGTATATTAGAATCATGCTTTTACCTATTTTCACAGTACAACTTTTAACACACTTTAAAATAATTGTACTTTAGTATTTTTAATATATATATATATATATATATATATATATATATATATATATATATATATATATATATATTAGAAAAATATACTTGAAGTGAAAATTCAGGTTATTTTTTAAAAGTGTATTTATTTGCACTTTATTAAAAATATATGTGAGGTATATTTTAACTGTGTGCTGGAAATGATCATTGTAACAATGCATTGAAAGTATTTCAAAATACATTATAGTATACAATGGTATTTTGTACAAAGTATAGCTAAGTATTATTCATCTATTAATGTGCATTAAGACAAAGTGAAGACAAAGTGTGCCATTTGTAATGTAAACTTATGGTTGGTGCCGATAGCCTCGTGAGCAAGCACACCGGCATGTGCTTTGGGAGACCCAAGTTCGAATCCTGGCTCATGGACCTTTCCCGATCCCGTCCTCTCTTTCTCTCCTACCTCACTTCCTGTCTAGCTACTGACCTACCCTAAAAAATGCTTAAAAACAAATATATATATATATATATATATATATATATAAATACACTTATGGTATATTGCTTGTATGTTTCGATGACACTTGTAATGAATTTGTAATGTACTTGTAACACCAATTAAGTACACTTTAATATCACTAATCAAGCGTGTAATTAGTCCCTACACAGGCATATATTTAAAGTATACTAAGGGACCGTTCAGTATTTATGGAAAGGGCCACCGGAGGAAAATAGGGGAGGGTCATGTCTTTTTATTCTTTGTTGAGGGGAGGGTCATTCAACTTTTTTTAGTCTAGGGGGAGGGTAACCCAACTTTTGTATTCATGAAAACAGCAACATTTCAAAGTGGCTTGTTTGGTGCATATTTTTTCCATGTAGCTTTATGTAGCTCTCTCGGTCTCGGTCCTCCATCGCTATCAGATGGGTCTGACCCAACAAAAATCCAGTTTGGCGCTGCCTGACAGTGCGTGCGCACTTCAGTACGCGCTCAGAAAAAGTGCATCATGTACAGAACGCCAGTTAAATGTTTTGCCCGGCATAGCTTTAAAGCACGAGCAAATAATGAACTTTTGTGATTGCGAATAAGTGCAGTGTCCTGTGAATGTAACTCTACCACGGCATTAACATGTGATGTGAATGTACGTTGAGTGTATTGGGACTGAGGCCGGCGCCAGAACTGCAGCTGATAGAATGTGCGCTGTATGATATAGCCTACCATATTTTAGTTTCCATTCTTATTGGGTTTCCACAACAATGTTAGTGAGTACATCTACTGAAATTGCCACCATAACAGTGGAGTGTGATGTGTTAGACGTACAGCTACCACATTTTTAAATTAGGCTACTATTAAAATTATTTGAAGTTAACATAGGCTAATAAAATACGCAGACCTACACCAAATTGGGCAATTCCAGCGTTATGGACGTGACATTTGCAGTCAAAACTTGAAATATAAATTATCAGAAAATGCATTAAATACTGAAACGTCTGTTTATATATCCATACCCCCTTAATAAAGGAGTCAAGACATTAGAAAAATATCAGTCTACACATGCGTTTTATATGTAATATGAGCGAAATACACATGTGACCTGACACAACAAATCTTTAACTTTTAGGTGGCAAAATATTTTTTAATAATTCTATGAATTACACTGCGCAAAACAAAAGTAGGCTAATAACCGGATGAAGAAGGGTCGGCATCCACAGAACATAAAATATTATTTTTTATTTTATTTTTCTGTTCGCATTTATGAGGAAAAAAACAATGTTACGGACGTGACAGTTCTCCGTTATGGACATGCATGACCGCTCTGAAAGCGACTTTAAAACTTTCACAGAGACTTCAGAAAGCACAAAGCCTTTCTTTAAAGTAAATTTCGTTTTTTATTAATTGTATCTTAATTTTAATTAATGTTTCATCAACCAATTGCCTGGATTTAATAAATAAGAAGTAAATATAGTAGAAAAAAGATCATCATGACACGTAGTCGCCGGCGCGTGAACTGGACTCTCGTCTCATAAATGAACCGAAACTCAGCGTATAATGTACTTGCCTCACAGACTTGAGAAATATAGAAAGCTTGATGTTTTAAACAGAACATTTAAAAACGAAAAACAGACTGCTCTCTGCTTATGTAATCCATATGAATTCTGCATTTCTCTCTGGCGCGTTACTGTGAAGATCGCGAGTCAGCATCGTCAACTTCATCTTTGCAGCCGACACACTGACACAGAAAAACCTTGTTTATTAATAAACAATTAAAATCTCTCCTTGCTATATTTGACAAATTCATAATCATTACTTTTGCCGGTTCTTTGTGGCAGCTTTAAGATACTTTATTGGGAGCACCACCCTTGTTACATGAACGCGTCACCACTGCATCAGCACCGAAAACATTATTATTATTTTTTTAAATCTAAAATAAAAAAATCATGATACGAACAGAATTGTAGGTTTGGTCTATCGTTACAGCCTTAGTAAGATGAGAAAGCAGGAGTTTAGTCGTTTGTCATGGTTGTAAAAAAAACTATGGCTATCTGAACATCTTTGCCAAGCGCAAACCAGTAGCCTACGTAATCAATAAATTATCGAGGGAGGGTCATGCCTTTTTTCACAATCATTTTGGAGGGTCATAGAAAAATTTATTACTGGCGAAGGGAGGGTCAAGTCATTTTTGACTACAGATCTCAAAACTCCTCCGGTGGCCCCTTAAATAAATAACGAACAGTCCCTAAGTATACTTGAAATTGTTCCAATTTAGTACATAAAAGTACACTGGACACACTTAAAGTTATGCTTTACTACATTTTAATTAAAAACTAAAATATATATAGTACAAAATTAGTTGTTTCAAATAGCACATTTTAAGTTAACTAATCATTGACACACTTGAAGTATACTAAATTAGTCTGGCTGCAAGTATATTTAGCAAAGATATATTTCAACAGGGCAGACATGAACAAAAAGCTGTCTTTCAACTCTGTAGGTTTGATTTGTTAATTTTTAACTGATTCTTTGGGTTTTTTTTTTTTTTGGCTCTATCTGATCAGTATCAGAATCCCTGATGCTGATTTCAACCAGTCACAATCAAACATCCTACTAAAGTCAAATGTCTACTTTATGCCTTGAGAACATCACTGCAGGCACTGAGGACCGAGGTTGCGGTGGGTCTAGGCCTTTAATGCGAAGAGTATCTCTGGGAATTTTAATTAATTTCCCTCCCCCAAACGCTGAATCTGCGGTAATATTCCCCCCAAGGACTTTTATAAATTTCATCATTAATAAAATCGGACATTCAATTAGTCCCAAAATCCAGATTGCCAACTGTTTCATAACAGTTGTGCTATGATTTCCCCTTCTTTGTTATAAGTTAGGAGGAGAGGTGGGGTGCTGAAAGTTAAAACTAATTTCATTAATCTAATTGTCATCACTTCAAACCATCTCTTAATTAGCACAAATTAATATGATTAATCACAATAATGACAAAGACTCATTCAATTACAGCTTTTGAATGGCGAGGGGGTGTGCTGGGGGTGATACGGGAGGAAAAAATGGGGGCGGCAGGTGGAATCAGCAGAGCTGGTCAGGATTCGTCCTGATTACTCTAATAACGGACAGGTTATCATTCACTCTCGCTCTTTAATAAGCAGAGAAGAGCCACTTTGTCAGTCATGTTTTGTTCTTGGTCTCACAAAAGCTCCATTTTGAGCATTAAATGTGGCCCATTTGCAGAGAACCGCCTGATTTGATGCGGTGAAACGAAGTGGCGGCTCTACAAGCCTTGAACAAACCTTGATATTGTTCACATTTATATTGTGAAATATGTTACTGTCATGACAAACAAATCACCAAAGTCTTCGTTTCAATGTGGTGATGCAGGGTTCCACAGGGTCCTTTTTATTGTAAAAAATTAAACAAATTATTTAATTATTAAAGTTTTATGAATTCAATTGATTAGACATGCTTTTTGATTATTAAAATTGAATTAAAACATTAATATTGAATCCAGAAAAATTAAAATGGAAAACGTCTCGGGTTATGACTGTAACCCTTGTTCCCTGAGAAGGGAACGAGACACTGCGTCGACTACGACACTTTGGGGAACGCCCTTAGCGTAACGCATCTGAAGTATGAATGAAACTAATCTTATCCTGATTGGTGTTGCGTCATGACGTAACATGTGACGGCATACACGGAAGCTACAAAGGGACGCCGGCACACAACAGAGTTAGCTTTTGCGATGAAGCAAGACGCTCCCAAGCAGGGGAAGGCGTGGCGGAGGGACACAGTGTCTCAGTGTCAGTGTCACAACGAGCCCTGCCTGTCCCAGTGTCAAGCTGCGCACAGGCACACTTAGGACGAGAGCACAAGAGTGCCTGGCGTAGAAGAAATGTCCAGGCTATAGAATCTGATAAAATGATGAGGGGTGGCCCATCCTGCTGCATTGCACACTTTGTGGATCGGGGCCCCTCAAAGGAGGGCTCTAGAGGACGCCATGCCTTTGGTTGAATTAGCCCTCACGGCCAAAGGTGAAGGCAAGCTGCGCACCTGATAGGCCATAGAGATAGCCTGAACAACCGAGTTACTGATGGTCTGTTTGGATGCTGGAAGCCCCTTCTTGGGTGACCTGAAGCACACCAGCAACTGGTCTGACTTCCGCCATGAAGAAGACCTCTGGACATACATCTTGAGAGCTCTGACAAGGGCAGGGCAAATTAAGTCTTTCTTCATTCGCCATCACGTGAGGTGGAGGATGAAAGCCTGCAGAACCATAGGCCGTGCCACATTAGATGGCACTTTAGGCACATAGCCCGGCCAGGGATGCAAGATAGCCTTAATGTTGTCTGGAGCAAACTTCAAGCACCAATGAGATATAGAGAGCGTCTGAAGGTCTCCTACTCTCCTCAGAGAAGTAATGACTAATAAAAAAGCTACCTTGAGGGAAAGGTTCTTGGCCTCACCCGACTCCAGAGGTTCGAAGGGGGCCTCGACCAGCCCTTCGAGAACCACTGCCAGGTCCCATGTGGGAACTCTGGAACGAGCCCCAGGTCTCATCCTCCGAGCCCCACGGAGGAAATGTACGACCAGCTGATGTCTCCCCAGAGGCCCATCACCCAGAGGAGCGTGGGAAGCTGCAATTGCAGCCACGTACACCTTGAGTGTGGACGGGGTAAGACCAGCCGAGAGGCGATCTTGGGGGAGCTCCAGCACTGAAGCCAACCGGACAGTTAACTGGGTCCACCTCACCCTCTCTACACCAAGTGGAAACACATTACACTTTAGGTCGTACAATCTCCTCGTGGAAGGAACTCTGGAACTGAGTATGGTCTCAACCACTCCAGCCGACAGGCCAGCCTCTAGGTACTGAGCCCCCTCAGGAGCCAGGCCCAAAGTTTCCACAGGTCTGTTCGAGGGTGAACATTGATCCCCCAGCCTGTAGAAGCAGATCCTCAGAGGGATCTGCCAAGGCTGGCCTGCTAGGAGTGCTATGATGTCTGAATACCCGGGCTGGCCAATATGGGGCAACTAGAAGTAGACTGATCCCGTCTTGACGGACCCTCTCCAGAACTCCTGGGAGCAGAGCGATCGGGGGAAAAGCCTCGGCCATATCTTTACCATAGCATCCAACCCCAATAGGGCTGGATGGGTTAGCGAAAACCACAGTGGACAGTGGGACATCCCTCGAGACGCGAACAAATCCACTTCCACTGGGCCGAACCTCTCATATATCGACTTCACCACCTCGGTGTGAAGTCTCCATTCCCCGGGCCTCAGCCCCTGCCTCGACAGGATGTCTGGTCTCTGATTCTGGTCCCTGGGATGTGCATTGCTCTAAGATAACAGCTTCCCCTGAGACCACAGGAGGATCTGATGCGCCAATCTAGATTGTTACATTAGATAGAGTCACATTGTCTGTGTGGTGACCCCTGAGGTCTGGGAGGAAGCTCCTCAGAACCCTGCCATCCATGACCGCGCCCCAGACTGTGAGTGAGGCATCTGTCGAAACGGCTTTCCGGTGACATGACACTCCCAGCATGGGGCCTTGCGACAGAAACCAAGCTTTTTTCCACATAGATAGAGAACGAAGGCATCTGCGCGTAACCCTGATCATGCGGAACGGGTTCCCACTCGGGGAAACCCCTTGGTTTTCAACCACCACTGCAGGGCCCTCATGTGCAGCAGGCCGAATGGAATGACATTGGACGCTGCTGCCATGAGCCCTAACACTTTCTGAAAATGTTTTACAGGGATGGCTTGGCCTAGCTTTATTCTGGTCACCGTGGCCGGGATGGAATCGATCCGTGCAGGAGACAATTGTGCCCGCATCGTGACCGAGTCCCACACCACTCCCAGGAACGTGGTTCTCTGGGCTGGTGCCAACATGCATTTTTCAGTGTTGACCACAGGCTCTGGATGTGGGCAAGGACGACATCTCGATGCCGAACTGCCAGCTCTTGTGACTGGGCACCCTGATACCCTGATACCCTGAAGCCTCAGCGGAGCTAAAGATGCATCCATGCATTAGGGGAGAGAGCTAGGCCGAACGGAAGAAGAACCCAATATTGAAACGCTTCGCCCCCGAAAGCGAACCTCAGGAACTTCCTGTGAGATGGAAGGATGGATTTTCCATATGCGTTCCTTAGATCTATTGTGACAAACCAATCCTCAGATTTGATCTGACTCACGATGATGGGAATAGTGAGCATCTTGAACATGAATCTCCTCAGAGACCGATTCAAATGCCTTAGATCTAAAATTGGCGCAACCCTCCATCCTTCTTGAGAACTATGAAGTAGCGGCTGTAGAACCCGGACTCCCTGTCCGATGGAGGAACACGCTCTATGGCCTCCTTTACCAGCAGGGAGTTTACTTCCTGTTCCAATACCCGGCCCTAATATTATCACTCGTCCCTCCACAGGAGGGATAGCCCTGCTATTTTCATCTCGTTTTCGATACCCTGAAGCAGATTTTCGATGTGCAGAAGGAACACTGCATGGCCGCAAGCCTGTGGGGCAAGCAGAGCAGCGTGTGTTCGCTGCTCATCATTTTAATTCCTCAGAATTAAATGCAGCCATAAACACTGGATAAGTGAAACACGGTCTGAATGGTAGGCTGAATTAAAATATCTAACTTCTTAAAATCAGATAATATTTAATCATTTTAATTTCTTAAAATTAAATGCCCTAATTACCAGACAGTACAGTTTTAATATGTGTTATACGGTCTCGTAATCTACACGCTGCCTTGGCAAACGCGATATTTGAGTCGTTACAATATATTTGGCTTTCATCCCCCAAGAAGAAAGTCAACAGGTTCGAGGCTGAAACATCCAACAGCGCACGATATATACGTCGAGATATTTCTCAATGAACAGCTACCAGCACCCTCAAGAGCTGACTGTGAATGCCTCGCACACAAACAGTGCGAGAAACATTATTTCACAGATCGCATGTGCCCCTTTTATTGCAGACCCGTAATCTACGCGCTGCCTCAGCAAAAGCGAGATTCGAGTCATTCACAATATATTTGGCTTTCATCTCTCGAGAAGAAAATCAACGGGCGCGGGCTGAAACACCCGAAAACGCACGGCTGTGCGCGTCGAGATATTTCTCAATGAACACAGCCAGCACCCTCAGGAGCTGACTGTGCATGCCTCGCACCCACACAGAATCTTTATTGCAGAGTAGACCCGTAATCTATGCGCTGCCTTGCCAAACACGAGATCCGAGACACTATAGATTCTGTATTGCAATGCAGACCTTTAATCTACGCGCTGCCTCGACAACGCGAGATCCCAGTCACAGAATCTTTATTGCAGAGTAGACCCGTAATCTAACACGCTGCCTCGGCAAATGGCTCCGAGCCACTAGATTCTACAGGTCCTTCTCAAAAAATTAGCATACTGTGATAAAGTTCATTATTTTCCATAATGTAATGATAAAAAGTAAACTTTCATATATTTTAGATTCATTGCACACCAACTGAAATATTTCAGGTCTTTTATTGTTTTAATACTGATGATTTTGGCATACAGCTCATGAAAACCCAAAATTCCTATCTCAAAAAATTTGCATATTTCATCCGACCAATAAAAGAAGTGTTTTTAATACAAAAAAAGTCAACCTTCAAATAATTATGTTCAGTTATGCACTCAATACTTGGTCAGGAATCATTTTGCAGAAATGACTGCTTCAATGCGGCGTGGCATGGAGGCAATCAGCCTGTGGCACTGCTGAGGTGTTATGGAGGCCCAGGATGCTTCAGTAGCGGCCTTAAGCTCATCCAGAGTGTTGGGTCTTGCGTCTCTCCACTTTCTCTTCACAATATCCCACAGATTCTCTATGGGGTTCAGGTCAGGAGAGATGGCAGGCCAATTGAGCACAGTAATACCATGGTCAGTAAACCATTTACCAGTGGTTTTGGCACTGTGAGCAGGTGCCAGGTCGTGCTGAAAAATGAAATCTTCATCTCAATAAAGCTTTTCAGCAGATGGAAGCATGAAGTGCTCCAAAATCTCCTGATAGCTAGCTGCATTGACCTTGCCCTTGATAAAACACAGACCATCACTGACTGTGGGTACTTGACACTGGACTTCAGGCATTTTGGCATTTCCTTCTCCCCAGTCTTCCTCCAGACTCTGGCACCTTTATTTCCGAATGACATGCAAAATTTGCTTTCATCCGAAAAAAGTACTTTGGACCACTGAGCAACAGTCCAGTGCTGCTTCTCTGTAGCCCAGGTCAGTCGCTTCTGCCGCTGTTTCTGGTTCAAAAGTGGCTTGACCTGGGGAATGCGGCACCTGTAGCCCATTTCCTGCACACGCCTGTGCACGGTGGCTCTGGATGTTTCTACTCCAGACTCAGTCTACTGCTTCCGCAGGTCCCCCAAGGTCTGGAATCGGTCCTTCTCCACAATCTTCCTCAGGGTCCGGTCACCTCTTCTCGTTGTGCAGTGTTTTTTGCCACACTTTTTCCTTCCCACAGACTTCCCACTGAGGTGCCTTGATACAGCACTCTGGGAACAGCCTATTTGTTCAGAAATTTATTTCTGTGTCTTACCCTCTTGCTTGAGGGTGTCAATGATGGCCTTCTGGACAGCAGTCAGGTCGGCAGTCTTACCCATGATTGCGGTTTTGAGTAATGAAACAGGCTGGGAGTTTTTAAAAGCCTCAGGAATCTTTTGCAGGTGTTTAGAAATAATGAGTTGATTCATATGATTAGGTTAATAGCTCGTTTAGAGAACCTTTTCATAATATGCTAATTTTTTGAGATAGGAATTTTGGGTTCCCTTTCGTCCTGGGAACTCCGACGTGTCGTCGGGGGAGTTCCCTGACGAATTGGGATCACGCTAGGGAGCCAACTGCCTTCGAGAGAATTAAAACGAGCCAATAGACATTGGCATGCAAGGTTTGCATTCCGTGACCCGCCTACCAGCGCGGGTATAAAAGGCGGAAGTAAACATTGCGCAATGCTTTTTGCTTCGGAGCCATTCAGTGTCTCTCTGAGCTGCTGTATTCCGAGGAAATATTGAAAAACGAGTCTTCTTTGGCGAAAGGAATCCTCTGCTGCTGGTGTGACGGCGCTTCAAGTGGCCATCGCTTCCCGTTGCCGGCCGTTTCTCTCTCTCTATTCAAACAAAGAGCTGTTTTAACGGCTGGTATTGGTAACGGTGAGTGCAGCACACGGGCTTGCAGTTTCCCCGCTGTGTCTGCCGCGGGGGTCCCTTTGTGCCTCGGCACATAAAAGAGCATTTCTTTTTGTCTAAAAGAGCAACACGAGTGAAGATCGCGTCCTTTTCAGGATGACGTTTCACTCGTGTGTTTCTGGATGCGATCGTTTCCTGTCCTTATTTGACGGCCACGTTCATTGTTTCACATGCCTAATCAGTGTTTGAGACTACGTTCGTGGGTGGTTCATGTTCTCCCAGGAGTGCATGACCACGTCGGCACGTTGTTCGTCTCCCCTTTCTCGTAAAGGCTTGAGCCGCTCAGCGTGCCGTGTGCCGTCGAGCGCCGGCTGACAGCGCGGGTTGTCACGGCAACCCAGCGCGCGTCATTCGGCGCTCAAGATGCGCGGTCAAGATCAAGACTCATGTGCCTCTATGAGGTGAGTCCCTTTGCTTATTTCCCCGATATAGTTTCTCTTCTGGTGCACCTGAAGAGGGCTACTTTGGCGAATAACATTGGTGATCTGAGGGTTTCAGTGAGCACGAACCACTCACTCCTCTAGCGCATCGCAAACATGCTGAGACTGTGTTCGTGGGTGGTTTATGCTTTCTTATGAGAGCATGACCACGTCGGCACGTTGTTCGCCTTGCCTGAAGGCTTGAGCGCCCAGCGTGCCGTGTGTCATCGAAGCGATGGCCACGTTCACTATCTTGCATGCCTGGTTGACGGCCACGATCACTGTTTCACATGCCTAATCAGTGTGTTGAGACTGCGTTCGTGGGTGGTTCATGTTCTTTCAGGAGTGCATGACCACGTCGGCACGTTGTTCGCCTCCCCTTTCTCGTAAAGGCTTGAGCCGCTCAGCGTGCCGTGTGCCGTCAAGGCTTTCGGATGGGATTCTGGTCCTTCTCATGAGGGACCAAGCATTTCATTCGGGGCCCCAGGGAGGACAGATGTCAATCGCTACATCGGAGAGAGGGCTGTTATACTCTGAAAATGATGCTGAGTTCCTACTATAATGGTGTTTCTCATGCTGAAGATTCAGACTTAACAGCCACACTTTCCTGGGCTGTTCTAAAGTGCCTGGATGTGTGTGAAGAATTTTGGCAGTATGGAAGCATTTTGGTGCCAATATGGCAAGCCAAACATGCCTAAATCTGCAGAAGTTTTTCCTCTCTCGCTACCACTGCACGTGCGTAGTTCTAACTCGGGGTTGAGCTGTGCTTAGTGACTGACCGTGATTAGTCACAGCGCTGGCCCTCGGTTAGACGATGTCCACACTGGTGGTCCAGAAGCACCTCACAACCAGCCCGCTCGGAGTTTGTTTTCCCCCCAGCAAAGGGAAGGGAAACAACCCTGAGAGGAGCGACCCAGAGTATGTGACGATCTGCTCTTTGGGAGTGCGTGCCATCACCACTCCTTCCCCCGGGGGAGGGCCGGGTGGAGAATTTCGCTTCTGTTCCGCCGCTGGTTATCCAGTAATCAGCGGTACCCAAAGTTTGAGCAGTCCATTCCTCTGAGTCGTTCACGGGCCCCAGCGCTCAGATGGCAGTGAGGGCTACGGCCTTGTCACTCTCGTCTCTCGCTGGGTGAGGGGAAACCAGGACTCGATGCCCCCGGGCCTTGTTCCTCGTTTCCCCTCACGGTCGAGACTGGCAGTATAATAAGACCAGTTTCCTCCGTCCGAGAAGGTCAGAATGGCAGTGCGTGCCGACCCCCTAGCTGCACCACTCCCGTTCCTCTCTCCCCAGCTTGCAGATAGCAGTGACGCAGCCTCGGCTGCGTCGCTCCGGTCTGCAGCTGGGCCCGGAGGCGCGGAGACCAGGACACGAGGAGTCAGGGCCTCGTTCTTCGTCTCTCCCCCTCCCTTCGCCACCGGGCAGCCCGCAGCAGAATGCCCACGGGCCTTCTCTGTCGTCTGCCCTCAGGTGGAAGCAGGTTGGTGTCAAGTTAAAACGCCCAGACCCCGCTCTTGGTCGCTACAGTGCCACCAGGGCCAGGTCCCTGCCTTCCACCTCGCTGCCCCTCCGCGGGTACGCCGGTGGTTCGGGTGGGTTTGTTGAGACCGTATCTGGAAGCCTGGCTAAAAAAACGCTTCCGGGTCCGTCCCGATGGCTCATCCGCACCGTCCGGTTCGGCTATGCAATTCAGTGTGCACGCCGGCCTCCCAAGTTCAGGGGCGTCCACTTCACCCGTGTGCGGTCAGTGGACGCCCCTGTCTTAAGGAAAGAGATCGATGTCCTGCTGGCGAAGGACGTGATCTAGCCGGTCCCTCCTGCCGAGATGAGGTCTGGGTTTTACAGCACCTACTTCATTGTACCCAAGAAAGGCGGTGGGTTACGGCCAATCCTGGACCTGCGTGTTTT
Source organism: Gila orcuttii (assembly GCA_026230005.1). Taxonomy (NCBI): domain Eukaryota; kingdom Metazoa; phylum Chordata; class Actinopteri; order Cypriniformes; family Leuciscidae; genus Gila; species Gila orcuttii. Next base: position 9,702,946 of record JAPDVR010000013.1, on the reverse strand, counting down.
GAATCGGGCCCTGCACAAACTCCCGTTCAAAATGCTTACGCAGAAGCGCATTTTCGAGTGCATCCGTCCCCAGGATTGGTTTGCAGCGATCGACCTGAAGGACTCGTACTTTCACGTCTCGATTCTCCCTCGACACAGACCGTTTCTTCGGTCTGCTTTCGAGGGTCGAGCGTATCAGTACAAGGTCCTACCCTTCGGGCTGGCCCTGTCGCCTCGTGTCTTCACGGAAGTCGCGGAGGCGGCCATTGTTCCCATGAGAGAACAAGGCGTTCGCATTCTCAACTATCTCGACGACTGGCTCATTCTAGCCCACTCGCGAGATGTGTTGTGCGATCACAGGGACATGGTGCTTCGGCACCTCAGCCAGTTGGGGCTTCAGGTCAACTGGGACAAGAGCAAACTCTGCCCCATGCAGAGGATCTCTTATCTCGGTATGGAGCTGGACTCGGTCGCCCAGACTGCGTGCCTCACGGAGGAACGCGTCCAGTCAGTGCTCACCTGCCTCAGGTCTTTTCGAGGCAGGACAGCGGTTCCACTGAAACAATTTCAGAGGCTCCTGGGGCATATGGCAGCCGCAGCCGCAGTAACGCCGCTCGGCCTGTTACATATGAGACCGCTTCGGCGCTGGCTTCACGATCGAGTCCCGAGGTGGGCGTGGCGCAGCGGCACGTTCCGGGTCAAAGTGACCCCGCACTGTCGCCAAACCTTCTCCCCGTGGTCAGATCCTGCGTTTCTACGGGCCGGAGTGCCCCAAGTCCAGGTTCCCAGGCATGCTGTGGTTTTCACAGATGCCTCTGCCACCGGGTGGGGGGCCACGTACAAAGGGCATGCAGTTTCAGGTCTGTGGACGGGGCCTCAACTGCATTGGCACATCAACTGCCTAGAGTTGCAAGCAGTACGTCTAGCCCTGCGTCGCCTCAAGGGGTTTCTCAGACACAGGCACGTACTGGTCCGTACGGACAGCACTGCGACCGTTGCGTACATCAACCATCAAGGTGGTCTACGCTCCCGTCGCATGTCGCGACTTGCCTCCCACCTCCTCCTATGGAGTCAGAAGCATCTGAGGTCGCTTCGTGCCGTTCACATTCCAGGGGAGCTCAACCGTGTGGCAGACGAGCTCTCACAGTTGCCTCCCCTGCCAGGAGAATGGCGACTCCATCCCCAGGCGGTCCAGCTGGTTTGGAGTGTCTTTGGAGCCGCACAGGTAGATCTGTTTGCGTCTCCAGACACGACCATTGCCAGTGGTTTTTCTCCCTGACCGAGGGAACCCTCGGCACGGATGCCCTGGCTCACAGCTGGCCCCGGGACCTACGCAAGTATGCGTTTTCCCCAGTGAGCCTTCTTGCACAGACACTGTGCAAGGTCAGGGAGGACGAGGAGCAGGTCCTTCTAGTGGCGCCGTATTGGCCCACCAGGACTTGGTTCACGGAACTCATGCTCCTCGCGACAGCTCCTCCTTGGCCGATTCCTCTGAGGAAGGACCTTCTTTCTCAGAGACGGGGCACTCTATGGCACCCGCGTCCAGACCTCTGGAAACTCCATGTCTGGTCTCTGGACGGGACGCGGAGGTTCTAGGTGGTCTACCACAGGCAGTGGTAGACACCATCACTTCCGCTAGAGCCCCCTCTACGAGGCGCCTCTACGCGTTGAAGTGGAACCTGTTCGTCGATTGGTGTTCCTCCCGTCAGGAGGACCCCCGAACTTGCCCGATCGGTGTCGTGCTTTCCTTCCTGCAAGATGGGTTGGAGCGGAGGCTGTCCCCCTCCACCCTCAAAGTGTATGTCGCCGCAATAGCCGCGCATCACAATGCAATAGAAGGTAAGTCCTTGGGGAAGCACGACCTGGTCATCAGATTCCTCAAGGGTGCTAGGAGGTTAAATCCACCTCGGGTTTTGCACTCTGTACCCTCTTGGGACCTAGCTCTGGTACTTAGAGCTCTTCAAGGTCCCCCCCTTTGAGCCGTTGCTGACCGTAGAGCTCAATTTCCTGTCCATCAAGACAGCGCTCTTGTTAGCTTTGGCCTCTTTCAAGAGGGTCGGGGATCTGCAGGCTTTTTCGGTCGACGAATCGTGCCTAGAGTTCGGGCCGGTCCTTTCTCATGTTGTTTTGAGACCCCGGCTCGGATATGTGCCCAAGGTTCCTACCACTCCCTTCGTGGACCATGTAGTGAACCTGCAAGCGCTGCCCCAGGAGCAGACCCAGCCCTAGCTTTTCTCTGTCCCGTCCGCGCTCTGCGGGTTTATATTGACAGAACGCAAAGCTTCAGAACCTCAGATCAGCTCTTTGTCTGTTACGGAGGCCAGCAGAAGGGGAAGGCCGTCTCCAAGCAGAGGTTAGCCCACTGGTTAGTGGATGCTATCACCCGAGCGTATGAATCTCTGGGTGAGCCTTGTCCTCCCAGGTTGCGTGCCCACTCTACTAGAGGTGTTGCCGCTTCCTGGGCTTTGGCTCAAGGCGCCTCGCTGACAGACATCTGTAGAGCTGCGGGCTGGGCGACACCGAACACGTTCGCTAGGTTCTATAGCCTTCGTGTGGAACCTGTTTCCTCCCGAGTTCTGGCTACGGCCAGTGGGTCGAGGGAATAGGTTGTGTCGGCTTGCCACGCCACTCCGTGCCTCGGCCGGATACGTGCGTCTTTTTGCTCCGTTGGCGCCCTACGTCGGTGAGCCTCGTGAGTTCCTCCTTCACCCCTCGGTGCTGGGCGCGGCGGACCGCCCGGCGCCAGGTCTGCTACCTCTAGTAAGGAGTTGTTAGTAGACTGGGTGCCCCAGTGGTCTCTACTGTGACCCATGATGCCATGTGCAGTTCAGCCATGTCTTCCTCTTGACGGACTCGTTCGTCGTCCCCTTGAGTACGCTCCCACTTCCCTTGGATTGGGACTACCTCTGGGACTGCCATATGTTTCACTATTCCTTCGGGCTAGTACATATGTGTATTCCTGGCCTTCCTCAGTCAGGCTGGGGCTTCCGCAGCGTTCCCTCCTCTCTTGAGGGAACGCTTTCCCAGTGTTATCCAACCACTGTGCGGGTCTTGCGGAACAGCAGTGTGGTTCCCGTGCTAGCTCCCGCAACTTATTTCAAGAAACTGCTGCAGGGTAGCTTAGCTGGGCGCTGGAAGGGGCCAGCACCATGGCGTTTTATTAGGGATCCCAATTCGTCAGGGAACTCCCCCGACGACACGTCGGAGTTCCCAGGACGAAAGGGAACGTCTCGGTTACGTATGTAACCCTCGTTCCCTGAGTACAGGGAACGGAGACGTGTCGTCCCTTCGCCATGTTGCTGTACCTTCGCGAGGACTGGACACTGTTCGGCTCCTCAGCGAAAAGCATTGCGCAATGTTTACTTCCGCCTTTTATACCCGCGCTGGTAGGCGGGTCACGGAATGCAAACCTTGCATGCCAATGTCTATTGGCTCGTTTTAATTCTCTCGAAGGCAGTTGGCTCCCTAGCGTGATCCCAATTCGTCAGGGAACTCCCCCGACGACACGTCTCCGTTCCCTGTACTCAGGGAACGAGGGTTACATACGTAACCGAGACGTTTTCATGAGCTGTATGCCAAAATCATCAGTATTAAAACAATAAAAGACCTGAAATATTTCAGTTGGTGTGCAATGAATCTAAAATATATGAAAGTTTAATTTTTATCATTACATTATGGAAAATAATAAACTTTATCACAATATGCTAATTTTTTGAGAAGGACCTGTATGTTGCAATGTAGACCTTTATTTAGGACAATTCTTATGGGAAAAACAACACCAAATAGGACAGACAGTTTGCTGAAGAGCAAAAAGCTAACTCTATTGTGAGCTGACGTCCCTTTAGCTTCCGTGTATGCCATCACATGTTACGTCATGACGCAACACCAATGAGGATTGGATTAGTTTCATTCATTCTTCAGATGCGTTACGCTAAGGACGTTCCCCAAAGTGTCGTAGTCGACGCAGTTTTCCTCGAAAGGGAACACAGAATTTGAAAAAAAATGATCGGATTTCATTGGGCCCTAAAAAATCTAATTTTTATTAAACTTTACATTTTTTGTTGTTGAATTGTAGTTTAACAAAAAAGGATTAGTTTCACGATTCCAATTAATTAGGCTTGTTTTATAGAAAATTTTAATTTAACAATTAAAACAGAATCAAAATGGGGAAAATTGAAATTTTCCCAAAAATGGAATTTGGGAAAAAATAAAATGTATTTATCGGGTTTACAAAGGACAAATTACTCAAAGACGCTCAACTTAACTAACCAGGGGTGTGTTTCCTGAAGCCAACTATGGTCGCAAGTTCCTTCATTACCAACACAATTAGTTAACCATAGCTGGCTAGCGATGCTTTTGGGAAATGCAGCCCAGGAGGGCAGCGGGTCACACAGATGGGCTCTGGACTTAATTGGGTGCATTGACTCAAATGATCCACCAAAACACGCCCTTCAGTCAAAACATAACCCTTCAGTCATTTGGACTAGGTGGTTTAGTAGGAAATGAAGCGACTTCGCTATAGTTCAGATGAGTGCAACTTCCTGCCCCTCATTAGTTGTGAGTGTACAGATCTTTCAAGACACCCAGATCAGCACATGGCATCGGATCTTTGAAAATTACCTACAAGTTATCGATGCTACAGGGGATGCCTGGCCAGACAAAAGATGGAGAGCTGTACTGCTTTACTGCCTCTGCACTGTGACAGTCTCGTTCTCCTTTGTTCTTATTTGGTTTCATTTTTCATTTTGTTCCTGTTTTCCCTGTCATTATTAGTTACATTAGATTATTAGTAACAGAATACTGGGCCCAGATAAGATTAAATCGACGAAAAAAAATGGACTTGCAGTCCGTTTACTCTGCCTGGAGCAAAGAGATCGTTCACTTCCAGACCGCTCGCTCTGTGTATTTTCCACAATGAATCCCATGAACGGTCCTTGAGAGGATTTCGCCGCGTTTGTGGAGTGGGTGCTGGTGAACAACAGCCACCCGCCTTACACACTCTGCTGGGAGCAAACGCCAGAGCCCACCGCAGACAGAGAGCCCAACTCTGCCGCGATGCAAAAGCCAGAGATAAATACTGAGCCCACCATCACCCCAGAGCCCGAGCCCAAGGAAGATTCGCTGGCCATTTTCCAGCCAACGAGCCTTCACTCCACCTCGGCTCGTCGACTAGTCGGCTCCACCTTGGCTTCTCCCAACCTCAGCTCCATCTGGGACCATCGTCCTTATGGCTCCACCGGGCTATCTCGTCGCTCCGGCTCTGCCTTAGTCAGACGTCGTTCTGCCTGCTTCACGTACACACAGTACAGACCTTCAGCTGCACTTAATTTGTTGGTTAACAGTGAGACATGGGCACTTATGCATGTCATTTCAGTAATGCTGTGCTGTCGCAACCCACAGCCATATTTGTGACGTATTCAAAAGCCCAAATTGGTTGGGTGTCTGTCAGTGAATGTTTCCCTACACTACCACTCAGTTCCTGCTACGTTCTTCATTGTAGACAAAGGGACACCACTCACGGGGAGGGACCTAAAATCTGCACTGCATGAGAGGATTGAAAACAATCGAGTAATGCCCTTTCTGTTCCTGCTTCTCAGTGCCAGTCTTTCAGTGATAAAAAAAGAATGCATAAAGCCGGATAAATCCATCACACCTGTGCACTAAAAACTTTGCCGTCTGCCACTCTCTGTTCGTATTGTTGTGATTTAGGAATTAAGTCTCCTGCCAGCAACTGGGGTGATAGAACACATCAATGCCTCTGCATGGGTGTCACCAACTGTTGTAGAAAAGGTTAGGTAAAATTAGTATGTGCGTTGATCTTAGAACGAATGACTGTTCCGTTTTTGTCTTGTTCCTTGGCTTTAGCGCCTGCGGCATGTCAGAAGATGATGACAATAATCCTGACTGGCTTGAAAGGGACTTCAAATTACCTGGAAAACATTATCATCCATGGACGTGGCATGTCTATGTACAACAAAGCACTTCAATCAGTCTTACAACGACTAAAAGCCGCTGGCTTGAAGCTCAATAAAGACAAGTGTCCCTTCCGTCAAACCAGACAGCTGTTCTTAGGGTCTTCTTCCTGAAGAATCACGTGTACAAGCGATCCTGCTGATTATTTGTCACGTTTGCCCTTACCTGATTCTCCTGAAGATAATGCTGTTGCTCCAGCTCCAGCTCCTGTTCATGATGTTGATGAGGAGTTTGTTGCTTTTATTCTCTGTCTGCTGCAGATGTTGATGCAGCATGTACTTCTTGCCCTGCTCTAACCAAACTTTGTACACAAATGGTTGGCCTCCTTCACCCAAGGGACTGGCCGTTGAGTTGTCGCCGTACTATAATGTGTATCTGGAACTGTCTGTTAAGGACAACTTTGTCTTCTGAGGCTCATGGTTGTTTGCACCTGCTGCTCTTCAATATGTGCTGGTCTCTGTGGCATGCAAATGACAACAGGGAGAGGTGAGAGCCGGGCAACGCCATTGTGGTCTCTGTTGGTGGCCAGGGATGGATATTTGGGTTCATGGTGCTGTACGTTCATGGCCGCGTCTGGGAGGACTGTCGGGTCATGTCCTGCTCCTCTCCGGCCTTCATTTCTGTCATCAGTCTTCAGCTGCCATGGAAATCCTTTGAGTATTGTTACTGATAACAGTGTTCAGCTTTCGTCTACTGCTTTCGCTGCTTTTCTGGAAGGAAGGAAAATTCGTCACCATCGTTCCTCTCTCTACTACCCAGCAACTAATGGTCCTGTAGAGAGATTCAATCGTGCTCAAACACACTGTCCAAATGGTCACCCAGCAACATCAGCCATGGAAACCTGTGGTAACTGACTTCTTGCAGGTGTACCATGCCATTCCACATGCTGCAACTTGTACTTCACCCTTTCAGCTCCTCAATGGCAGGCAAATGCACACAAGGTATTTTGACATCTGCTCCTGTGCACTTGCTAACTGGTTACTCAGCTGCAACACAAAATTAAAAAGTACACTGATGCTCACGCTTTTGAGGGGGATAAATTAAAGGTACAGAACCCCTTGCATGTTCGTAAGGGACACAGAAAGTTTACTTATCCTCTCATGGTTGCATGTACATACATTCTTAGTGATGGATAGACATGAGGTGTTTCTCAATACCAAGTACACAAAGTTCGGACTTGCGTCCTTGGCAGAGATGTTTAGTAACGAAGTAGAACTACTTCACTATTGTACTTAAGTACTAAAAGGCTGTATATACTCTACTAGAGTATTATTTTTTTCTCCTACTTCCACTTTTACTTCAGTACATATTTTTGATGAGTTTAATACTTTTACTCCGATACATTTTTTATGTGCTGCATTGTTACTCGTTACCAGTGTTGGGCAAGTTACTTTTAAAAAGTAATTAGTTACAGTTACTAGTTACTTCTTCCAAAAAGTAACTAAATTAGTAACTCAGTTACAAATTTTAAAAGTAACTAGTTACTTATGAAAGTAACTATTGCGTTACTTTCAAGTAAAATTAAATTTTAAATGCTCAAATGTGACCCCACCTCTACCCCTCTTTAACGGAACTTAAAATACATCTGCATGTTCAATTATTTATGATAAATTTGAATATTATAATGAAATGGACACTTAATACAATACATTATTAACAGAAACATGAAACATTGTACACGCATCTAAAAAAAAAATGTTGCTGTGGGACAAAGTGAGACTAGCCTCCAATCAAACGCCATGTATGTAGATATTATGTTTATATAGTGGATCAATGCAAATAACACAATAGATGTTTTGGAAATTTTGATATTTATTGCCCCTCAACAGGCCACAACTGGGCAAAATTAAATTAAGCCTGTTAAGCTCGTCGCCATACCTGTCTCTCGTTGACTGACTGGCTTGTGTTGTTCCTTGTGTGTCCTGTCCTGCCCGACTATGCGTTATGATGGGTCGTTCGCAATTCATGAGCGTTAGCCGTTAGTGATGATGGGTCGTTCGCGAATGAGCGTTAGTGATGATGGATCGACTCGTTCGCGAATGAGCTTTTGATGGGTCGTTCGCGATTCGCGAATGAGCCGACTCTAAGAGCCGGCTCTTTTAGGTGAACGTTGGGAGCTGGCTCGCATATCTGAAGAGCCGACTCTATTTTTACAAATTTAGCCTGTAGAAATTAAATAATTATGTAATACAAATTGAAATATTATAGTCAAAGTCATTTAAAGAGCCGTTTGTGAGCCAAAAGAGCCGGCTCTTTTCAGTGAGCTGAGTCAAAAGAGCCGAATGCCCATCACTACTATGCGTGCTTTCGAACACCCGCCCAACTCTACCTCTGATTGGCTTATTTCATGCTCGTTACAATTATAAAAATGACACGAATCATTCCAAACCCACATAATCACTGCCAGAGCAGTAGATGGCTCTGTCACCAGGTTTGATGAAGCTGGTTCATCAGTGAGCGAATCAAGCGATCAAGAAGACCGCGCGTGCTCCCGTTCTGCCTTTCGCTCTGCTGCCTGCCTCCATTGAGAACACTTGAGATTTGTTAGTTTGTTTCGAGATGGAAGAACCAGAAACACCACCTTCAACTTTCGAGTGATCGTGGCGGTGAGGAAGGAGACCCCTGGCCCTACTTAGAGTCCATGTTTTCATTTGTCGGAGTGAAAGACAATTCATATAGAATGTGCAAGGACGCCGACGCACTGAATTGTTCTTTGTTTTTAATAGTTCAAAGTTACTATTAAATTTAATGTTATTACCTTGACAAACTATACATCATTAAAAATATATTAAGACTCAAGTTTCAGTATTTGACCACTATTTTATTCTGAGAAACTTATAGTGACAGTTATGTCTTAATTTGTGTCAGGAGTTATGTAATGAAAAAATTTGTCGATACCATCCATATGAATTATGAGCGTCAGCCGCTCCCATTCAGAAAAAAAAACTCCTGTGCTGTCGTCATGAAAGCGTTTGATAAAACAACGTCCCTCGGGGCTTTTAGCTTGTGCAGATACAAATATTGATAGATTTTCATAGGTTTACGTCAGATTTCTATAGAGAGGAATAATATTTATTTAATTTATACCCAAAATGGGCCGATGTAATCATTATGAGCGCTGGATACTGTGATGTACTGTGTTTTCAATCCATACTGGCAGCCTGAGGGCACCCTGTGCACATTTAGTCAATATATGGAACACATGAAGAAGAGCCATATGTGACATTCCAGGAACTTCCTGACATAAACAAAGCTTTCAGATATCGCTGTAACATGCAGATAAATACCCAATAAGCTGTGGAGAAAAAAGGCACAAGCAGGGAAGAGAAGAGTGAGATGCTTTACTACATAACACAATACTTGTACTTTTACTTTAAGTACTTGAGTAGTAACTTTTAAAATAAACTACTTGCAATACTTAAGTACAATTTTTTTTGAATACTTAAGTACTTCCACTTAAGTATGGTACTTAAAGAGCACTTCAACTTCTACTCAAGTCACTTTTTTGATGGAGCACTTGTACTTTTACTCAAGTCTGTGTCTCTAGTACTTTATACATCTCAGGTCCTTGGTAGTTCGGACTTGGCAAGTTCGACTCAGGAGAATGAACTCCCGAGGACGGGAAGACGCAAGTCCGGTAACTCTGCAAATGGTACAGCAGCGTTCTTGATAATGTCACTCACCTCGCATTGGCTACTGCGGTTATCTGTATGTATATTTACAATAAAACGGCATATGTTATAAAACGCCACCCTGTCTCTTTTTGTTTTCATTTAAAAAAACTGAAACTTCTTAATAGCCACAAAAATGTGGTTCAGGCAACGCATACTGCATACTGCATACATGCATTATTTTCACTGCAAGAATGTTTATAGCAAACCTAAATGTAAACACAACACTGCCTCTTTTCGTTTTCATTTTAAAAATATGAAACATATTAATATGTGGTCCATGCAATATGTGCATATGTACTCTGATTATCTTCACTGTATGTACCAGAGTTTCCGCTAGAAAAAAATGGTGCCGATCAAAGTGACTGGCAGAGGTTTCGTTTTACGGACATTTTGATGATATGCCGGTCAAATATCGCCTCTTAATTAGTCAAGTTGAGGAAAACTGGAGGCAGGCTATGTAACTTAAAAAATGACAAAATCAGGTCATATAGAATGCAACATGTTTGCAGTGGCGGCTGGTGATAATTATTTTTGGGGGGGGCGGGGCGAAAATAAATTTCAGATAGCTGTTTGAGGTCTCTTACCACCGTTATTGTCCACAAAACTTCAGTGCCGACACGTTTCTTATGACAAGCGCGGGTGAAGCTCGTCCTCTGTCACAGGCTGCTGCTGGATTTGTAAATTGGGTTGGTCCGGTCCGAGATCCTTTATCCTTTTTTTTTTTTCTTCCAGCGAACACCTTGTGAAAGCGTTTTTTTGTAAATCAATGACGGTTTAAATTTGGTTTAACTGCTGCCGTTATCTCTACGAAAGTGATCAGCCTAGCAAGGTTTTGTCGAAGTCGCCTGCGCACTCACAGTAGTGGCCCAAGAGCGTAAAGTTGAATGCCAGGGACGCAGCGACCAGGGACGGCGGCGCCCCAGCGCCCTCTATTGACGAGCCGCCACTAGCCTAACTTTCAAATAGACGGAAAAAAACATGAACGTCCGATGGTGGTGGAGCTGTCTGGCTCTGGACATCCGAGGCTTCAGGCGTTTCTAATTCACCATCGTCCGTCGCGTCTGGCCTCTGAAAAAAGCTTTTAAGGCTAGCCTGCCTGGGCCTGGCCATATTTGAAACGTCTCACTCAATCGTTCGTTGTTTAGGTCTATATTACAGCCGTTTTAGGCGTGCGCTTTATTTGAAATGCAGCATGCAATGTTGTTTAATAACTTTCAAACGGTAGAGCCTGTTCCTTTATAACATAGCAAAAGGTCGGTGTATTTTTGCTTTATACATTTTAGGCTTATTCTTAAATTCAGATTGTGTTGGGGGGGCGGGATTATTAGGCAATTTTAATCAGACAATTTGACCGGAGAGATTTAATTTGATTACCGGACAACGGAAACCCTGGTATGTACATGTATAATGAAATGAAACATGACAAAACACAACCCTGTCTTTTTTGTTAAATGTCAGTTTTAATGATCAATATTACTAATAAAATGTAAGTATAAAGTATAAGAAGCTATACAATAAGAAATAAAGAAGTAAACAATTCAGTCAAATGTACAAAGTCAGCACTCTACAATGGTAAAGTTAAATAATTTCAACTTTCTCACAATTCTGAGAATTAAAGATTTGCAAGATATAAGCTTAAAATTGTGAGGAAAAATCTGAATTGCGAGTTATTATTACCAATTACAAGTCGCTGTTACCTTTTTTTATTCTGTGGCAGAAGCAAGCTTCCATAGATCACACTTATCTTATAAACGGCACCAAAATAATTGTTTTTGTATGTGGCACTATAGCAGTACCATTGCTCTCATTGAAGTAATGGGGATTACCATAAAATGTATTTGGTGTATGAAAATGGAAATTATCCTGCACTATGGTGAATATTTAAGAAGAGGACCATTGTAAGAAAGGGAAAAGCAGTAAAAGTTTTCACAAAATAGACAAATAGACAATAAAATCCAGCAGAAGGCCAAAAAAAATTCCAGTTCATTATTTATGGATATGGATTTTTACAAAAGACTTTGCACTCACAAAGAGCATTTTCAGCCAAGTTCATATAAGGGCATATCAAAAACAAGTGAATGTGATTACATCTGTCATCGGTGAGTGAAATACAGAATTGCAAATAGCAATATAGTACTGTATGTGCATAGTACATAACATAATTTATGGTGAAGTGCACATTTTAAGAGATGCCGATCAAACAGTATTATACAGAATGAGCTTTGGCAGCAAGAAAACATAGTATATTTAATATATTATGTTTACGATATAATTTTCCAAGCTTGCTATTTACACTTAAAATTGCCAAATGCACATGCTTATCACAGACTCATACTTTCCACACCAGACAAGTTTGCACAATATGCATCATGATATTCCCGCTCTTCCTACCAAAGTGAACCCAATTTCCACGCTTTATGGTTTAAGTGCCCCTTCCACTAATAATGTGCTTGAGTGTCCGGTAACTATCTGAGGATGTGATTTATTGATGAAGTTCAGGGCAAGAGTAAGTGACAGAGGCTTCAGTGGGTCAATCCTGCCCTCTACTGGCCCATAAACTCATAGTTCTGAAGCTGTAACACACAGATTTAGGCTCTTCTAGGTCCAAACATCAAGTACTGGGAACACTAATGTTCTGTTTTGTTCTGCCTTAAAACAGAATGCACAAAATAAACTGTATGGCAGAAATGTGAACTTTGGATTGAAGGTCTGAAACATGCACAGACATTTTGGTAACACACCTTCACTGCTTCAATTGGGAAAGTCCAAAAGGTCCAAAACTGATGTCAAAATTAAATTTAATACCATTTCTAAAAATAAACGCAAAATCATGTACTCTTCCTAATGTTGTTCCAAACTCGTATGATTTTCCTCTACGGAACATTAAATAAAATATAGGTTTTTGCAGTCCAAATGTTTCAAGCTCCAAAAAGGACAGAAAGGCAAAGACGATGTAAATGTAAACGATTTTTTAAATTTCAGTACCGACTTGGTAACGAAGTCGGTACTTTTGACACACTCTAGAGCGGAACATGGAAAATTAAGTATACTCAGGCCTTAAATCCTCAGCCTTTTACAAGAGAAACAAACAGGGTATAATATATACCGGCTTACTTGTTAGTTTTGTCTGTTTCAAGTTCAAAGTGATCCTCACACGAACATTGAATTCCGATTATAGTGACCTTAATATACAATTCTATGTTAAGCATGAACAATCAACATGAGCTTGAGGAATGGGGGGCGGTCAGTTCTATTCCCTGACCTAGGTGACCCTCGGCACAGATGAAGTTACACAAGCATGCGTTTCCCCCTGTGAGCCTGCTCGCACAGACACTGTGCAAGGTCTCGGAGGACGAGGAGTAGGTCTTGATGGATCCACCGTAATGACCCACGCGGACCTGGTGTTCGGACCTGATGCTCCTCGCGATAGCCACTCCCTGACAGAAACCCCCCTGAGAAATCGGCCGTCAGACACTATCACTCAAGCTAGAGTTCCCTCTACGAGATGTGATTGCGCTTTGAATTGGAGTCTGTTTGCATTGTTGGGAAGACCCCCGGAAATGCCCGATCAGTTTTGTGCTTTCCTTCCTGCAAGAGAGGTTGGAGGCTGTTCGCCATCGCAGCACATCATGATGCAGTTAATGGTAGGTTGCTGGGAAAGCACAACCTGGTCATCAGGTTTCTTAGAGGCGCCAGGAGGCTAAATTCTCCCAGACTGCACCTCATCCCCTCCTGGGACCTCTCTGTGGTCCTTTCTGGTCTACAGAGAGCTCCCTTTGAGCTGCTGGAGCCAGTCGAGCTTGAAATCCTCTCTCTGAAGACTCCTGACCGTGTTTCATTCAAGAGGGTGGGGGACTTGCAGGCATTCTTGGTCGACGATTCGTGCTTTGAGTTCGGACCAGCCCTGTCTCACGTGATCCTGAGTTCCCGGCCCGGATATGTGCCCAAGGTTCCTACCACTCCCTTCACCAGGTGGTGAACTTGCAATCACTGGCCCCGAAGGAGGCAGATCCAGCCCTCATGTTGCTGTGTCCTATTCACACCCTGTGTATTTAAATGGACTAGCTTCAGAGCAGCTCTTTGTCCGCTTTGGATATCAGCAGAAGGAATGGCTGTTTCCAAGCAGAGGATGGCCCACTGGATAGTGGATGCCATCGCCTTGGCGTACCAGTCCCAAGACTTACTCCACTCGGATTGTTGCTTCCACCTGGGCAGATGTCTGTTCTTTGACAGGGCCATGGGCTGGGCAAAACCTAACAATTTAACACCTAATAATTTGTGAGATTCTACAATCTCAGAGTGAAGCCGGTTTCTTCCCGTGTGTTGGATACAAGCAGGTAATGTGCGGGAAGGCTGGCTCTGTGTCTCGCTTGCAGCGCCATTCCACTCTGACAGGGGGATACAAGCGCCTACTTCACATGTGTCAAACTCCAATCCTGGAGGGCCACTGTCCTGCAGAGTTTAGCTCCAAACAGCTCCAAAAACACCTGCCTGGAAGTTTCTAGTAATCCTGAAGACCTTGATTAGCTGGATCAGGTGTGTTTAATTAGGGATGAAGCTAAACTCTGCAGGGTTGTGGCCCTCCAGGAACTGAGTTTGACACCCCTGGCCTACTTGCTCTTCAGGTGAGTTGAACCCTGAATCGAGTTCCTCCAGTATCCTTCAGCTGTCAGACGCGGTGGAAGTGTCTGACGCCAGGCCCAGTACTCGAGTTGCATGCCCGGACGGTCAGCCCCTGTACTGGAATAGATGACTATATCGTCGCTGCCCGATGAAACTCACTTATGTCCAAAACGGTTACTTTTCAGGAAGTGAAAAAAACACTGTAATTTCAAAAGCAGTTGAACGTAGCGTTGCATACTTGGTACGGCATCTTTAAATGTAACCATATTCTTGCCAGTGTAATGATATAATCCACATTTGACCAAAATCGAGTTTAAATGGACATACGTGCATATTTTACAGTAACGGCGTTCTTCCGATCATTAATTAGAATGACCAAGTCGCGTTTCATATTGACAGATGAATAGGCTACGCTCAGTTTTATTAAATAGCCTACGTCTCAGTTTATTAAATACGCTCAGTTTATTAAATGGCCTACGTCTCAGTTTATGAAATACGCTCAGTTTATTAAATGTCTCTTGCAAACTATGAAGGGAGAATGAATCAATACACTGACATGGCAATGCTAGACTGATACTTTGTTTGCACAGTCCTACCGTAATTTTGTGAATATACAATAAACTTGAGAACAGTTGTCAAAAACAAACGTTTGCTGATACTTTACCTCACAGTGTTATTCGGCTATTCAATGCTGAGCTTCCAGAGATGAAAGTTAAGATGAAACTTCACGAGACCGGCGAGATGCCTCCACAGGGTGGGAGATACGCGGCGTGATTGACAGCTTTGACACCAAATGGATATACGTGAAAATCAGATGACATGATTTCACAACTTTTCATTGGTCATTTAGATGTGACGCATACTGTATACGGAAATGAACCTGGACATTCTATCCGTCGGAAAATCTCAAAATCGGCAAAATGGACATACGCGGCTTTCATCAGACAGCGACGATATGCTGTGATTCCCCCTGGGTACCACGAATACCATTTGTGTACTCTCCACGATAAGGTTGGGAATCGAAAATTTATTCCAATTCTGGAATCGAATACTTGAGGTCAGGAATCAGATACTTGTTATAAAATTAAAATTTTGATTCCTCTTATCGATTCCTTTGTGAGCATTTCAATATGACTTTATACAATTTAAGCACGAGACAACTCGCACGCTGTTTTCTGTGTGAAGCACATCACCAGCGCGCTCACAGAAAATGTGATGGCTTTTCAGTGCTGCAGGCATGTGTAACTATATTGAGCAACTGTTAAAGTGACATCAGCTGCCGTCTCTATACTAACACTAATCAAACAACAAAAGACAAAGAGAAAACTTGAGTGAATAACTTTTGTTATTTTTACTATATTTGTAATGTACATTTTATTTATAAAGTGCAGTGTTATTTTACATTTGATTACAGTTTCTATACCTGAATACCTGAAAATTTAAAACACTGTTTATTTCAATCGTATCTTTGTTCCCTTTCAGTCGAGAACGTCAGACGTATTCTTACGTCGACTGAATGGGGATCGCGTCAGAGACCCAATGTTCTTCGAGGACTATTGAACGAGCCAATGGAATTGGCGTGCATGATTCGCATCACACACTCCAGCCCCGCGGCGCGGGTATAAATACGGAAGTGGATGCACGCACTAATTGCCTTTCGCTTCGGAGCCGATCGTTTGATGTCTCTGAAGAGTGCTGTTGTTTACAAGGAGCGAGTGTGTCGGTGTTCTTCTGGAAGACTCTCCCAGTGCTTGTGGTTTCTACAGCGTGAGTGCAGCGGTGATCGCAAGCTTTGAGCTCTCAACTGCTGTTTTAACAGCAACAAATTCTAAAGGTTTGTGTGTGTTGACGGCTGGTTAGAGGGCGGAAAAGTGAGTGCTTCACTGTTTCAGTTCACTGTTCAGTGTTGCCGCGGTCATTCCCCTGTGTGCTCCGGCACTGGTTATGGGTCCTATTTCCTGAAAGAGCAAAACAGGTGCGTTTGCGTCTTTTTCAAGATGTCATTCCACCTGTGCGTTTCTGGATGCGGTCGTTTCCTTTTCCTCTCTGACGGTCACAATTGTTGCATCACGTGTTTGAGCTATATATTTATGTGTATATAAATATGTATGTATATATATTTATATGTTCAGCATGCTGAGGCAGCTTTTGTGGACAGCTTTGTGTTCTCATTACGGGAATATGACTGTCGCGGTGTTGAGATCGAGACTCGCCTTTGTCCGCGAAGCGCAAGTCCCCGTTACCATGCCCCACCCCCGGGTGCCGTGTGGGATGGGTGATTGGAGGATAGTGATGGATGTCTCGCCCGGTAACCATTCCCTGTGGGCTCCTCACTCCTCCATCACACCGCAGCCGATGGAATTCCTGTTGAGCGTGCTGGTCCCTCTGTAATGGACTGATCAGCCGTTTCAATTGGGGTTCCCCCAGAGGATAAGTTATCGATAGCAGCATCCAAGGGTGAGCTGGCGTCTGGAGATGACGACTTGGATGTGTTATCTCCCTCTGGGAGTGTAACATTGCCCGAGCGAGATCCAGAAATGTCAGCTATGCTGAAACGGGCCACCGAGGCTGCTGGGCTCGAGTGGAACTCCACTGTGTCCCGTTCAGTCTCGGTTGGAGGATTGGTATCTCGGGGCGGGCTGCGCTGGTTCTCAGCTCGCCGCCCCAGTGCTTTTGTTTTCCGATGTGCATGGAGAGCTGATCAGGTTGTGGACGGCACCTTTCTCTGCCAGAAACTGCCTGAATAGCTTTTCCCCCTCACTACCCTTGATGGAGGAGCGGTGAAGGGTTGCGAGGCTGTCCGTCCAGTGGAGCGGTCTGTCACGACACAGGTGCACCTCTGTTTGGCGGCCGCTGCCTTTTGGAGGGATCCCAACCCCCCAGTTCCTCCGCCTGCCCGTCGCCGAGGGCGTTCCCCGGCTGCCGCTCCTGCTGGGCCTCCGCAGCAGCCTCCAGCCAGGCCTCAGCATGGAGCCAGCCGCAGTAGGGACGCCCAGCCTGCTCCAGGCGCTGCCAAGCCAGGTGGCAAGTGTCAGCGAAAGAATTCCGGAGCAGGCCGCCCAGGGATGGATGAGGATGCTCTTGGAGTTGGTCACTGATCCACTCCCTCCCCCCGGGTGAGGGCCAGGTGGAGTCTTCATTTGTGTGTGTGTCTGTTCCACCGCTGGCTCCCAAAAGAAGCGGAGCAAGCGGTACCCGCAATTCAAAGAAAGAGCAAATTCATCTGTTCCTGGGTCCCAAGAGGGCCAGTCTGGCGGTGTGTGACCCTGTATAGCCTTACACCCCTCAGCCCCCCTTGGTCGCCAGCCGGAAGCTTGGTGCGTTCGAGGACCCGGTCTACCGCCTTCTCACGCGCCCCCCTGCCGCTAGTGGAGACAGGTAAGTGTTGCACTGCACACTAACACCACACCCTCCACTTTGCTGCCCCACCTCAGGCTCGGCTATCCCGCTCAAGTCAGTGATGATCATCACACTACGTGTTGAGCAGACGTGCTCCTGAAAACTCAGTGATATTCATCACACTTAGTGTTGAGCAGTGCTCTTGACTTGTGCGCGCATATCTTGTCCTGCTGGCGAAGGACTTGATATAGCCGCTACCTTCAGCCTTTATGAAGGCCAGTTGTTGTAAACTCGTTCTTCACGCTACTAGGTGGTGGGTCGTGACCATCTTGGCCCAAGATGGTCTGCAGCATCTGACCTGAATGACATGTGCTTCAGATCTCTACCTTCCGCACCTCAGGCCATACTGTGTGTTGCGTGTGAGGGTTTGAATTATCAGTACAGAGTCCTTCCCTTCGAGTGCTCCATAGCCAGTTGGGTCTTCAGGTCAACTGGGAGAGAGCAATCTCGCCCACGGGTTGAGTATCTCTTTTTCAGTTTTGGAGGTGGACTCGATCCAACACGTCTCTCCAACGAGAGTGTGTTCAGCTGGTGTGTGTATAAAAGTGAGAAAGGGAAGAACTTTCAGAGGCTCCTGGGGCATATGGCAGATGCAGCCACTGGCTTCCTCCATATGAAGACCGCTTCCGCGCTAGCTTCATGATCGAGTCCCGAGAAGACCATGGCAGAGCAGCACACCCTGTGTGACAACAGTTCACCCCGGCCTGCTGCCAAACCCTCTCCGACTGAGGGGCCATGTGCAAAGGTCGTGCTTTAACGGAGGCCTGGGCGACCTCCGACTGCACAGGCATTCGTGCCTCGAGTTGTTGACATTACGACCGTTGCGTAAGCTTCCCTCGCATTTCGCAACTCACCCGTCACCTCCTCCTTGGAGTCAGAAGCCTCTGAGGATGCTTCTTTCCACTATTTTCCCGGCCTACTCAATCGTGCCGCCGACGAGCCTCACGACAGTTGTGTCCAGGGTGAGTGGAGACTCAGGGTGAGTGGAGCTGGGTTAAGACCACTCCAGGGCCGCACAGTTATTCTGTTGCCTCTCCGGATTCGTCCCTTTGCCAGTTGCGTAGATTCTGTCCGAGCGGACAACCCGTGGACAGACACTGGCTCTCAGCTGCCCCCAGGGGCCCGCAGAAATGCGTTCCCCAGTGAGCCTCCTAAAAAGAGATTATGCGATTCATTGTCGCCTGGCGCCTGTTCAAATTCAGTAATTTCATCACACTCACGTGTTGAGCAGAAATGCTCCTGAAGCTCAGTGAAGTTCATCGCACTCAGGTGTTGAGCAGAAATGCTCCTGAAGCTCAGTGATTTCATCACACTCAAGTGTTGAGCAGGAATGCTCCTGTAGCTCAGTGATCTTCACGCGAAGTGTTGAGCAGTGCTCCTGTCTTTTTTGCACCTGTCGCTTGCACCTATTGTGCCAGGTCAGGAGGGAGCAGGTCTTGATAGTTGCCCCTTATTGGCCCAACCAGACTTAGCTCCCCTCGACAGCCTTCCTGACTTCCCCTGAACATATTTTCAGGGACGGGGCATGATGGCACCCGCGTTCTGACCCCTGGAGATTCCGGGCCGGTCCTACACTGGACGCGGAGGTTCAAGTGACTATCGCAGGAATATGTGGTAGTTACCATCACTTCTGTGAGCACCCCCTGAAAAGAGGTAGTGTGCTTACGCTTAATAGTAGTGATGCACCGAAATGAAAATTCTGGGCCAAAACCAAAACTTTAGGATGCGCTTGGCCGAAAACCGAAACTGAAGCAGAAAATGGCTTCTTTTAAAAACTTATACTAAAATATATATATATATATATATATATATATACAGTACAAAACCTAAAATATTTTTAACAATAAATATAAATAATAATACCAAATAATATTATTCTTCAAGTTGTATGTTCCATCAAATAAAATAGTTTTTTAACAGTTGTGCAAAAAGATCCACAATTATCTGAATAACTGCACACAAAATGACAGAATGGCAGTGGGCCTCTATTCTGCTGCTGCATGTAAACAATTTTTTACTTACATTTTAAATTGCTGTGCAAAACAATGCAAAACAACAGTGCAAAAACAGCACTAGAACTTAATCCAAACTCAAACTGTAAACAACATGTAAGCCTATGTAGCCTTAGGAAACACAGTTGTGCAGTGCTACGCAAATTTTAATGTAACTGCTATACACACAGAAAATTGGACTGGGGGTCTTACATGCGCTTCGTGGCACACTAGCACACACACGCAAGGTCTCTCTCTCCCTGTCTGGCGTGCGCGCGCTACACGGTTTGGAGCACGAGCTCTTGCTCGCTCGCTCTTCCGGGAGATTTGAACTAATTTTCGGGCATCAGGGAGCCGCTATCAATATGCAGGAGACATCCCTATCTTTGATAGGCAGACGCGTGATAACAGCTTGACCGTGAGTGAAACCTAAGCGCTTGCGCACGGATGGGAGGGGCGGGTGACATTCATTTTCGGTTTACGTTTTCGGCTGGTTTTTTTTATTTCGGCCCGAAACCGATAATGCCATTTTCGGCCGAACATTTTCGGCGGCCGAAATTTCGGTGCACCCCTACTTAATAGAAGTAGAACCTACTCGTTGGTGATCGTCAGGTTCCTGAGGGAACAAAGGTGAAATCCTTCTGCCCCTCTTTATCCTCTTGGGCCTTATATCTGGTGGAGCTGCACTGCAGAGACCGCCCCTGAGCCACTGCAGGCAGTGAGTTAAAAATTCTGTTTATAACAGTTTTCCTGCTCGCATGGTCTCTACTAGAGGGTAGGGACTTGCTCGCTTTCGGTCAACAAGTTGTGCCTGGAATTCGGGCCTGCTAACTCTAACGAGCTGAGACCCCGGCCTGGATTGTGCCCAAGGTTCCTACCTCTCCCGTAAAGGGACCAGGTGGTGAGCCTGCAAGTGCTGCCCCGGAGGAGGCAGACCCAGCCCTGGCTTCTCTGTCCGTCCACTTCATAGCGGTTAGACGTGTACAGAACCCCAGCCTTAGGTCCTCAGACCAGCTCTATATCTGTTTAGGAAATCAGCAGAGAGGGAAGGCTGTTTCCAAGCGAGCTTGGCCCACTGAATGGTGGCTGCCTTCATCTTGGTGAAAATTCCAAGATGTACCTGTCCACTTAGGTGGTGAGCTCCTCTAAATGAGTGTGTGCTCCCTCCTAGGTGTTGACAAGGTGCTTCGCTGACAAATATTCTAGAGTTGGGGGCTGGGCGACACCCTTACTTGAACCGCTGCTTCCCGTGGGCTCCCTTCTCATGAAGCCAGTTTCACCGTGAGCACGGTTCAAAGTGTCGACTTGCTGTGCCATTCCCCTCCTATGGACTGGATACATGCGCCATCTCTACTCCAGTGAGTTCCCCTTTCCGAACCCTGTTGAGTTCCTCCGCACCCCTCCGACATTGGACGTGGCGGAACGGCTCCCTACGGCGAGCCCGTGTCTTCCCTCGGCAGAATCTCTGCCGTCACTTGAGTCTCCACTTTTTAGCTGAGTCTCCCCCCTCCTTAGGCTGGAGCCACCCCAGTAACTTCCATATGTTGTACTGCCCGGTCTTCGCCCAGTTAATATGTGTATTCTCCACTTTTCCCTTCAGGTAGGTTTGGCTTCCGCAGCGTCCCTTCCTTCCATGTCAGGGATCGCTTTCCCAGTGGTCCTGTGGAACAGCAGTGACTTCTCCGGCCTAAGCCCTGTCCTTCCCCATCTGAAAAGGGCGGGGGCATCAGGAGGCTTTTGTCTAGGCACTGGAAGGTGGCAGCTTTAGTGACGTTTTCAAAGGTTATCCCCATTCAGTCGACGTAAGACTACGTCTGACTTTCTCGACTGAAAGGGAACGTCCCGGTTGCGTATGCAACCCACCGTTCCCTGAAGGAGGGAATGGAGGACGTAGTCCCCTTGCCACTACTGCTGGACCAACGCTGACTCCGGGTTACGCTCGGCTCCTCAGTGAAAAAGCAACTAGTGCGTGCATCCATTTCTGTATTTATACCCGCGCCCCGGGGGCAGAGTGTGTGATGCGAATCACGCACACCAATTCCATTGGCTCGTTCAATAGTACTCGAAGAACATTGGCTCTCTGACGCGATCCCCATTCAGTCGACGTAAGACTACGTCCTCCGTTCCCTCCTTCAGGGAACGGTGGGTTGCATTCGCAACCAGGACGTTCATTTGTATCTATTTGTTACGATTGCTAATTTTTTTATTGTTCTTTTTTTAATTACTGAGTGTTTACTTTTCTTAAATAATGCTTGAAATTTATATTAGTTAGGCTAGTTGTTTTTCTATTGTATTTTAAAGCCACAGGCAAACATACCTTGCATAAGTGTTATTTAGCCTGTTGACTTATGTTCATGATATTCAGCTACAATTAAATGTTTTGCAGTAAGACTAAATGAGAATGATATCTATGTTTTTTTTTTTTTTACCTTATTGGAATCGATAAGCAGAATTGGATTCGGACTTTGTGTCTCCGTTCTCTCCTTCAGGGAACAAGGATTACATCAGTAACCGAGATGTTCTGTGTAAAAATGTTTTACATCGGGTTAAATGGAGTGTATGCAGTATTAGTATTACCCACTGTATAGTTATATTATGTGCCGTAAACCTATTATAAAACACTGAATCCTTTAAAAAAAGTTTACTAAACAATTTGTCACAAATTATAACAGTGCAGCAGTTTTTTTGTTCATTATCCACTGACAGCATCAAAAACTTCCCGACCTTACTGTCAGGGCCGTATTAAGACAGTGTGGTGCCCCTGGGCACTATACCTCAATCAATGAACTGATAATCACTCTTTTGTGTGTTAAACACAATCTACAGACAACTTCATTATAAAGAAAAACTATGATCATAATCTATGACAAAACTTCTATTATAAACTAGATTAGTGGGTAACTCAGCAGTAAAATTTAGAAAAATCACAAGTGCACAATAATTGTATAAAATCTGAACATTTAGTGAAAAAAAAAAACATTATTTAGTGGGGAACAAATAAGAGACAATAAGTGTAGCACTAAATCTGGTAAAACATTTTCATGTATGAAGTTTAGCAGAACTGCTTCTTCCTTGATTTTGCGCAAGCAAAGGTGTCAACTAACGTTACATCCCCAAAGTCCATGTCTTTGTTACCGTCTCCACAGTTAGCTCCAGCTTCGTCAGACTCAGCGCTGCTAGTGACGTCTGTCCATTTAGGATTTAGATTCATTTTCTGTAGCCGTTAAAAAAATGACACATTTGTGCGTACTTGTTGTGGACCAACTCAACTCTGACAGATTGGGGAGGGGGGAGTGATAGTGGTCATGTAATCTTTATTTATTTATAAGTTATTATTATTATTATTATTATTGTTAAATTAGTGTTCATAAAAGAGTTATGTATGGTCTTTCAAGAATTTCAAGTTAATAATATAACAATTTACGAAAAATATTTTTAAAGCTTGTGTCATGTGGTGCCCCCTAGTGGTTGTGAATGGTTGGTGCCCCTGGGCACTAGCCCAAGTGCCCTTATAGATAATCCGGCTCTGCTTACTGTTATTTCCAGTTTATTTGCATGTCAAACAATCTTTTCATATTTGTTTTATCAATTGATTCCCAGCACACAACATGTTCTATGAATGTTTTGCTAATGTTCCCATTAAGGTATGACAAATGTATGTCTGATTGTTTCCTTCATGTTCAAAATGTCCAGATTTTAAATGTTTAAAAAACTTTCTTTCTTGGTTATGTGAGTGTTAAGGGAACATTCTATTTTAGAATTTTGCAGACATTATGTGATGTTACTTTTGAATGTTCTCTAAATGTTCTGAAACAAGTAGTAACAAAAACAGAGGAACATCCAACTAAAATGTTTCAGGTTAAAATGTTCCACGAACAATGTATAAATACTGTTTTTGTGATAACATTTTGAGAACATTATTAAAGACCAGATAGCTTTGAATGTTATGCTAATGTTTCTGGAAGAACGTTTGTTCATAACATTGAGAGAACCTTTCCAGAATGTTGGACAAAGTGCTAAGTTAGTCGGGTTCTAGTGTGTTCTCCTACTTTTCCTTGATCCCTGATGAGTCGTCTCCTTTAAATCTCAAGCAAGGGAAGTCTTGCATGGAGCTGAAAACACTACACATGTTGTAAAACACACCACCAGCAGGCAGGAGAAAGATTTTCCCCTTTCGTCTTAGTGAATCGGTCGTAAGCATCCCATTCCCCTCTCTCTCTCTCTCTCTCTCTCTCTCTCTCTCTCTCTCTCTCTCTCTCTCTCTCTCTCTCTCTCTCTCTCTCTCTCTGCACTCCAGTGATGTGTCGTTACACACTCGGCTAGCTCCTCGTCCATGACAGACTGTTACCTCCTGAAGCGGAAACGCATTTGATTGTTAACATCTGGGCCATTACAATTGCAAACTAGGGCTCTGTACATCAATCAGAAAGTGCTTTCAAAACAAAGAGACCGTCCTCCAATCAATCTATCGGGAAACGGGGGCATTACATGCTCCTGTAATCCTGGCTAATTAGCGGGATAATGGGAATGAGATTTATGAATCCGGTGCTGTTGAGGTGCTGCTGCAAATGAGCAGGGATGCAAGCCAGAGCCGCAATAAATGCAATGAGCTCTTCAACACATTGTTGTTTTTAATCAACTTCTCTCCTACTTCCATCACTAATGTTCATCCCATCTATCTATCTATCTATCTATCTATCTATCTATCTATCTATCTATCTATCTATCTATCTATCTATCTATCTATCTATCTATCTATCTATCTATTAAATCCATGTATCCATCTATCTATCTATCTATCTATCTATTAAATCCATGTATCTATCTATCTATCTATCTATCTATCTATCTATCTATCTATCTATCTATCTATCTATCTAACTTCCCATCCATCTTTCCATCCATCCATCTATCCATCTATTAATCTATTTATCTATCCATCTATCTATCTATCTATCTATCTATCTATCTATCTATCTATCTATCTATCTATCTATCTATCTATCCATATATCTATCTATCTATCTATCATCTAAATTAATGGGAAAATGTAAAAAAAAGCATCCATTGTAATTGCTATTGGCCAATTATTGATCATAATGGCTTCAATTTGATTATAATGGGTTAATATATATATACACGATGAAAGAAAGGCACAACAACAGAATTTTTAGGATGCAACACAAAATTATTTAAATGTATTACATTACATTCCAGTAATGTACAAAACACATATTTTCTTAAATGTCACAAAAAGTAACAGTATTGAGTTTACTTTTCGATTAAACATTTGGAATAATTTTGTCCCTGTGCTCTCCTCATAGGAAGACTGAAATCGCTTGGAGATCAAATCTCTCCTTAACATAGACAGTGTTTCTTTAGAGTTCTGATTTCCAGCAGGGGAGCCTTGACCAAGACCTATATTTATGCTATGAAACTGATTTATGTATTTATTCATGTGGGGCAACCAATAACTGAGACACAACTTTAATCTGAACATTCATCATTGTTTCGTGTATCCACAGAGAGAATGTGTAACTTGTTGTAGATGACTAAAAAATCTATAGACACACCACTTGTAACATAACTTTACCACAGGGCAAAGACTGGGGAAAACCAACAGCTTAAATAAACAGACTAATCAACTGAAACCGAAACAGGTGCAATCATATAACACACTAGTAGGGTAGCTTAACAAGAAATACATGTTAACGTATATTTTGCCATGATTTTATATTTTCTTATTTATGTATGTATGTACGTATGTGTCTTATTTTGTGTAATTATGCTGCTGTCTTTCTTTGCCAGGAAACTCTTAGTTTTTTGTGGGGTTTTCATCATTTTATCTTATCAGTAAGGGATACATTTTAAATAAATTTTAAAGTAGTTTTACACCATCAACCCCATCACCATGATGTTCTATTGATCATTGAAAACGTGGTATTTGTAGAAAAAAGAACTCAGCATTAACTTTCTTACAAACAGCTTGAAGTGACCTTGAGCCTGTCAATCCTGTTTATTCATTTCTAAGCTCCTGAGTATGACGTTTGCATCGCCAAGATCATGGGTTTGATTCCCAGGGAATGCATGAACTGATACAATTTCAATGCAATGTAAGTTGCTTTAGATAAAAGTGTTTCCATAATGCATTCACTGAGATGACACAATGCTATTTGTGAACACTCTGATAGAACATTTTATATACAGAAATATAAAAAGAAAACGAAATGGACCCCATCGTATTTGAACGTGGTTCTCCTCGACACCTCAAGTCTCAAACTGCTGTCTCTTCATGGCTTGTTGATTTGATGGGTCTTGTGTAAAGTGTCTTTGTGCTGGACTGAGTGTGCTCTGCCCACCCCCATGACCCCCACAAACCCCCCCCCCCCGGTCTAATAAGAGCGTGAACAGGAACAGGTCATGAAAGCTGTAAGAAAGGAGTGAACATACGGAGGATCCTCAGCTGGCCTGGCAGATGGACGAGTTTCTCTCGCTTTACTTCATCCAGCAGCACGCAATAATGGACATTTCACAGCAGTATTCATAATACGTTTATTGGTCTTAAATGAAAAGTACTGGAAAAGCAAAAAATACTCTTTTATTTTACTTTATTCATCCATCTTTCCATTTTCCAAACCATTTGTCCATACGTTATTCCTGTAGCTCAGACACTCAGGTCATGGGTTTGATATGCTTGAACTGATCAAATGTATTGCTTGAGTGCAATGCAAAAGCATCAAACACAAGGACTATAAATACATACTGGGCTAACAAGGAAAGGCATACTGGGAGACAATCAAACAATCATCAGAGGGACTATAAAACTGGCACAGGAACAGGAAAACAAGATAACAAACTAAAAGTCCATTTGGCAGATGCATTTATCTAAAGAGGCTTTGGTGTTGTTTTAAACCTGTGTAACTTTCTTTCACCAGGGGAACACAAAATGGGTCGAGTTTCAGGGAATTACAACATAACTGTCGTATGTGTTCAGAAGTGCTGAGAGTTATATAATGCACATGGTGTGATACTGTTCAAAGATTTGGTCTTGTTCACTAGTATCAGTGAGATAATATTATAGTTTTTTATATATAGTTTTTTTAAATTACTTTTTATTTTTGTATTTTCCATTTTAATTTTAGAATATATATATATATATATATATATATATATATATATATATATATATTCAGTTTTCAGTGTAAGATAACACTTATGTTACTTAATGTTTTTTATGGTTTATGTTTTAATTATAATATCCCTGCTATGAAGTGTTGCAGTATAAGAGGAAGATTGCTCAGAAGTTCTCCTCATGTGTTCCTCCACAGGTTTGTGTCAGTACATGATGACAGGTCTTTGATTTTTGGGTGAATGTCCTAGCATGGTGATCTCCACTATGGCAAGCCTATTCACTTTTTTTTTATCATTCCCAAGATATGCTTTTTTTTACATCAACAATTCAATTTTCACTAGTTAAAATGATGCATTTCTGACATGTAAAACTAGAATTTCAACTAATAAGAAATTAATTATTGATTTATCTGCATTTGAATGGTAGATCATTGTGATATTTAACTTGTGATACAATTGTACAGTAGATGTCAAGAATCACATTTTCTAATCGTTGAAATTCAATTTTTGATATAAATAATTCATATTTTGCTAGTGGAAATGTAATTACTGATATCAGAAATATTAGAAATGTAAATTTTGCTATTAAGAACTGGATTTCTACGAGTGATTACATCCTTTATTTCCAGGTATCAAGAATGACCATTGTCACGAGTACAAATTCCATTCCTGATATCATGAATGATCAATTTAACTCCTTCCTTTCCAGCGTTTTTGATCATTTTCATTAAAGTTTCATGGCCCCCAGAATATTTTGTTGTATGAATATCTGAACATGCAATATATCAAAAGAAAGAACAGACCCTCTGCTTTTAAACAAAGTCTAGCTTCATGCGTTCTTTTTTATCAACACTTCAATGTGGGAAAAGTTTCATAAAAAAGCAATATTTTGAATAAAAAGCTTAGAAAATCATGTTATTGTGAAATATTTGAGTCTATCAACACCCCCAAAGCTTCACATTTAATTCAGTAACATTAGGCAGTTTTGATTTAAATGCTGTTTAATGTTGATGATCGCGTTATTTTACATATGCATGATTACATATGATATCACTTGTTTCTGCTTCTTCTTCTCCTGTGTTTTGATCAGGAGATTCAGTACTCTTTCAGAAGATGTGTAATAGGGGGGGGGGGGGGGCGCTATTACACATCTTCTGAAAGAGTAATTAACTGTATAACAGTGTAAACATGGAAAGCCTGAAATCTCAGTCAATACCGTGAAAGCGTTTTCTCACAAATGACAGAAATCTTCAATGACGAGGAAAGAGTTAACAAGTGAAAACTAAACTGTTGGTATCAAAAAATCCAATCCAAATATAAATGGTGTGTGAGTGTGTAGAGCGTCCGGTGCCCTGATGTCTCGACGACCCCTGACCTTCCTTGCCGCCCGAGGACATCTCCCATTAAAGACCCGCCTTCAGATTCAGATAAGCCCATTTCTTTTCTTGCAGCATCTCTTTAATGTCAGGCCTGAAATATGAAGTCATTAGGCGATATTAAAACAGTGCTGACAAACTAATTAACAGAAGACATTATACGGGATGGGCTCGATTAATCCGCTTTAATTGCTCTTTTAAATGGAGGCCCCAATTAAAATTAATAAAGATTTACCGGTGATCACACAAAACCACGGCGAGGAGTTTCCGTGTGAAGGTTAGGCAGAAGTCAGGAGTCTCTGAGCTCAAGTTCTGCTCTCTGAACCCTCGACGATCCACTCCAAGATCAATCTCATCCTCCAAAACCAGGAAAACGCCACTGGAGGACAATAAAGTCAGCGTGAAACGGAAGTTCGACAGTCTTTTCTTCCCGTATATCCGAGTGAAACGCTTCTGGAACAAGAACAAATGTGGGCGGGGCTTGATTGTGTCTGTGGGGAATTGATTGGATGGTTGTTGTTTGCTATTGGCTGATCTCATGTGAGTGACAGGTTATAACCCCACCCTCGTCATCAGAGAACAGAAGAGATGCTGCAACTTATTCTGATTCAAGATTATTAACACAATAATGATGTGCACCCATAAATCATTAAGAATAAATCCTATAATATTCCATAAAAAAATAACAATGGTCCATTTTGATTTCATGGTGACTTTAAATACGGCCAGGTTGAGCGCATTGGCTGCATGTAATCATAAGTTATACCCGTGTTGCCATATTATAGTTTTACATTCAGTGAATCCACTAAACTGATGTGTTTGCTCACTTATTCAAACCATTTAGAGCAACTATGAGCTCTTTCTGACTGATGATCCTGCCGGCACGTTTACATTGAATTCATAGTCCAGTGTTTCCCTCTTGTGGTCAAAGTTATGAAGCACAAGACCAGAGTTGTTCCTCAATGTATGCTTTTGTTTATCTGGATCATTATGGTGATATTTCTATGCCCCCTTTATGAACTATCCTGAATGTGAATATATCAAAACAATATTTAATGTTGATTCTGTGTGTTGTATTTCACTTCAATGATTTGTTTTCAGGTGAAGAGGGAAAATTAATTAATGTTTTACGTTGCTGAAATTTAATAACTAGGCCTAAAAAAAACGTTATTAAATTCTGTGAAAAGGAAATAAAAGATCATTAGATCATCAGTAAAATCATCAATAAAAATATTCCAGGTGATTTTTCATAATTTCTTTCTCAAATCTAAAATCTGTTTTTTTTTTTTTTTTTTTTTTTTTTTTTGTTGGTAATATTGTTTTACAGGTTTTTCCTGTCCTCCATATCAAGGGTTAGGGTAACAAACAAAAGCCTGTTCATGACATCATCCTGCAGGAAATTAGGTCATTTTGGAGGGAAATCAGTGAGTATCAATGTACCTGATGAATTATGTGATTTCTTAAATGTTTTATCATATGGTTGATGTTATTAACATTTCAAAAGATGGTTAAAATTAATTTCTAGTTGACGTCCTCGTGTAAGTGAATTGTAAATCCCTCGCTGACTAACTTCACAGTAGCTCTTTATCATGTCCTGTTCATTTTCTTGTCATCAATAAAGTCATAGCTCGACCAAACGTTTGATAAACCCTTAGAAAAGCATATTTTTAAAATAATTGAATGAGTCGGACACATTCTAACCTGAGGCAGAAGGTTTTTAGATTTTATTCTGGTCAACAATTTTCATTCTGACTTTCTGTACTGATTGATACTCACAGTGGTATATATGTGTGTGTGATTCACATGATGGCGCTATTTCACCAGAGTCTCTGTCCTGTACATGTGTTTGTTCTTCATCCTATAACCTTTGAACCCTTTTGTTCCATACATCTGGTTTCCCTCTTGTACAGTCATTGATGTCAATATCTGCCATGATTTTAGGACCATGCTGAATAAAAGCTGTAATGTTTTACATTCAAAACTCGTTGCATGGTTTTCATGCAGTTTCACTCAGAAATTGCTATTGAATTTCACAAATCATTACAAAGAAACAGCAACACAGTGAATTAAATTTGAAATTTTGAAGTAGAAAGACTGAAATAATATTTTATTGTTAAACGTAATCTAAAAATCAAATGAAAATCATTTTTATAGTACTGTATATCTAATCGTATTCTTCACTGGACAGAAACATACCTATTGCATCTATTCCTCAAGTTGTTATTTATGTGCATGTGAAAGATATGATTCATGCGCATATATTTGGTGATCAGTTATTAGTCTGAAACTGTCGATTGGCAGATCTTGTGTTTCGAGAGTCGGAGAACGTCTGCAGAAAGTTGAGAACTGTATGAACTCATCAGAGAAACGTCTTGCAGTTCACAAAAAAGTCACAACAAATTAATCCAGGAGACACACATTGACACAACTGTGTGTACATTTTAATTGGAAACAAATCAATTAATGTGTGGTAGATTGATCTAATTGGAAGAGAACGCTGCTTAAATAATTACTACGTTTGTATTTTGTACTCTTCCTCGCAAACCAATTAAACTAATGTTTTAATTTCTTTAATTTTATCATTTCAGAAGTAATTGTTGCTTGAGTGCCTCGCAGGGCCTCCGGTTTAATGTGTTCCACTGCCAATATGAATAAAACATTGATGCAATAATAAACATGGTTCTTCTGAATCTGCACACTTATTTCATATAGATGCCACACTTATATGACTCCACTGAATATTTCTCAGGGTTGAGTTTGTCTTTGTGTCACGTTTTGGTTTTGTTTCATGTTCTTGTTTCATGTCTGTCATGTGATCCCCTGTTCTAATCATGTGATCCTGCCATGTGTTCTGTGTTGTCATTGGTTCATTGTTTCATTGTTCACATGTGTCCCTTGTCTAGTTATTAGTCTTGTGTGTATTTAAGCCCTCATGTTTGCCATGCGTCCTTGTCAAGTATTGTTTCCTGTAACCACTGTTTGATAAGCGTCATGTCCATGTTTTTGAGTTCATGCCACGCAACACTTTGTTTTATGTTTGATCACGTTTTTCTAAATAAACTGCACTTGGGTTCTTTGCAACTTGCCTTCAGAGGACGTTCATTACACTTTGGAAGTCGGTTTTTATACAGACAGAAACTTTAAAGTCTTGACTAATTTTTTTTTTTTTTTTTTTTTTTTTAAAGATCTGCTGATATTGACCAGAAAAGAGACATGTTAAATGTTGTCACTGTATGGTAGGTTGTGCTTGGACCCCATATAATATCTTTTAAAAGATCCATTTTCTAAAAACGTCCTTGTAAATGTCAATTTTCTAAAAATGTCTTTGTTTATTAGGTGCAAAAGACTTTTTTAAAGGACTGATGACTTAATATCTGCATATGTAAGTAGAAGTATCATTACTAAAGAAACTGGGTGTAATATAATCAGCTAAGTTTTTCATCAGGATCATAGACTGCCAAAAATTAGTTATATGTAATGGACATTTGCTTTATGTTAGTTATGGAATCACAAATGCACCAAAAAAGCATAATGGCCCATATCTCCCAATTGATTAAATGACAGTTAAAACGATAAAATAAACTCTTGACAAAACCTATCCAGATTGTGCATACCAAATCTCGTGCAAATCGGACAAACGGCCAAGGACGAGTTTGTAAAAGAAGAATAAGTCAGTGACAAAGAGAATTCCGCATGCAAATGGGTAAGAAAATTATTATTCTAGCATCACGGTTACAGATTTATTAACCAAAAACATAAATAATCTTATACCACCACCTTGTGGGCAGTTCTCACCAACTGTAGTAACTGTAGCCTTATGTGATTACTTTACATTTATGCTAAATTTCATAACGAGCAGTCGTTCACAATGTAAGATATTAGCCGCTGAAATTTAATTGGTTGCTGGTGGCCATTTTTTCAACTGATTTTTCATGCCTTGGTTAGCACTTTTTAATTTTCTTTGATCAAACTTGTGAACGGGTGTGTTTTCTGGTGGCTGTGGTCGCCTTTTTAGACTTTGGTCTTGCAACGGCGTTCGTCTCAGTCATGTATTTCTGTTTGTTTATTTGCATTAAAATAAATGTTTCGATGAGAATTGATGCATCTGTCTCCTTTTTGTTGCAGCCTAATAGCAGGTTATTACAAACTGTTGCAGAAAGTTATGACAGGTTTTTAGTTGAAGCGCCTCCCATTGTCAGATTTTGAAATGCGTTATCAGAATTACCTGTTGTCTCTATGTATAAAGTTTTAAGTTTGAACATTGCATTGACCAGATATAGGCCAGACCGTTTAATTGGCTGAAATCTTCGTGCCATTTGTTGTGCAAATTGAAACAACAACCTATATGCAGTTTGAAAAAGTAACTTATGGTTCTGGAGTTATGAACCATATAACAAAAAAAAACTATTAAAGCGCCACCTAGTGTCCAACGGATGTGTGTGTGTGTGTGTGTGTGTGTGTGTGTGTGTGTGTGTGTGTGTGTGTGTGTGTGTGTGTGTGTGTGTGTGTGTGTGTGTCGGAGGAATGCGGGGGATTTGGAACCATTCTAGCAAATTTGAGTCCTCTACGACTTACGGTCTATGACAACCAGATACTTTTAGGGCTGGAAAAGAATAATTGGCAAAATTTTATAAAAATATAATAGTTTTCCAGGACCTTCAGTTCTTGGACCTCTAATAACATGGTAATTAACATTAGTGTGTGCAGGGAAAAAGACACCTGACGTGTATAAGAAGCAAACATAACAAATCTGCAGCATTTCCAGATATTTGGCATGCTAAATTCTCCACGGGCCTCAGCGACGCATTCAATTCAATCAAACTCAATTCACATTTATTTGTATAGCGCTTTTCACAATACACATTGTTTCAAAGTCATTAAAAGCCCACATTACAATTTAGAGTGATCTGTTATCAGAGGTAACTGTCAAAGTTATGTATTTTAGAAATATAAATCACAGTTAGCAAAAAATGTATTTAAGACAAACAATGAGCTCATTGAAGTAATGATTACTTGCATTGGCGCGATTGTCATTGAGCACCGATTTGCCTCTGATTTTGGCATTTTTCAGCGATTTTCACAGCGATTTGGTCTGCAGGCCATAACCTTCAGGGCAATTAATAGAAGTTGCACTAGCAACACCAAGAGTATGGGTTCGATTCCCAGGGAATGCATGAACCTATAAAGTATAGACCTTGAATGCAATGCAAGTCGCTTTGGATAAAAGCGAAATGCATATATGTGACCCTGGACCACAAAACCAGTCACAAGTCGCACGGGTATATTTGTGGCAATAGCCAACATTGTATGGGTCAAAATGATCCATTTTTATTTGATGCCAAAAATCATTAGGATATTAAGTAAAGATCATGTTCCATGAAGATATTTTGTAAATTTCCTACTGTAAATATATCAAAAATGTATTTTTGTGAGTGGATTCAGCAATATCACGAACATAAATGGACAACTTTAAGGACGATTTTCTCAATATTTAAATTTTTTTGCACCCTCAGATTCCAAATTTACAGATAGTTGTATCTCGGTCAAATATACCCTATCCTAACAAACCATACATCAATGGAAAGCTTACAGGTATTTATTCAGCTTCCATATTATACATACATCTCAATTACAAAAAAAATTACTCTTATGACTGGTTTTGTGGTCCAGGGTCACAAATGTAAATGTTTGTTGCGCTATAACAGCTGAATCAGATTATGATGTTCGGTGTGTTTGTGAGGCAGTGAATGACAGGAGTGATGAGTCGACTGCACGGGTGCTTGGAGGATTCTGCTGCGTTTGCAGATCTCTGCTATGAGCTCATGTTGCACATTACTCATGAGGAGAGAATGCATTGTTGTTGTTTTTAAGACACGGCCGTAGTGAGAGCTCGCGTGTCCCTCACAATGAATGCGGCCTTAGAAATGTGCCTTGAATTGCCCACAGGAAACAATGTGAGCAGCATACTTTCCTGAACATCCTTTATTTGGTGGATTAGTTGCACCTTAGTGGCCTGGAATCGGGGAAAGATGTTTTGAATGGAGCTGTAGGGACGTACATGGGGATGTCCAGTTAGCAGAACAGGAACACAGCCGTCAGGAGCTTTGAAAGGGGAAAGGAGGCCTAGTGGTATCAGTGTGTCATTGTGCCAGACATGTATGCTGCTGTTTGTTCGGTAAAACGCTAAAGGAGAATCTTCACGCAGCTCTTTTTCACACAACCACAGTGACCACAACTGTCCAGCTGCAAAAAGGACAGACGCTACAATGCACTGAACAAACATTCGTCCTGTAACATTAATGAAACATTCATTCGAAGTTAAAATAAGTTAGCACAAAAACCTTATAATACATCATTCATCATGGAACTTTTTTTCTGAAACGTTTCCTTTTTTTAAATGTCACTACTTGTTTCAGAACGTTCAGAGAACATTCAAAAGTAACATTCTAATAATGTTTGAAGAATGATAAAATGGAATGTTCAGCAGCATTTTCAGCTTGTTTAGCAAATATTTCACGAATATATACACACTGTGCATGTGCACAAGGTTTTGATTCAGAAAGCATTTGGATTCAAAGGTTTACATATTATTCATTCAATATTTTCCTATTTAAGATCTACTCCTTTCGATCAGACTGAAATTCGGATCAAGCTCATTCAGATCGTTTGAGGTGTTTTACATGAAGGAGCCAACCAACTGAGCCATCAGTCCGATTATTAAAGTCCCCCTGTAATCAATACTTTTATCCCGTAAAAATCATCTTTGATCACCAAAATTACATATTTAAATGTTTTTTCCTTGATACAAATGTTTTCATTCCTTTAAATAGCTTGAATGTAACTCGACACCCTTGCCACATTTAGTATATGCGGTTCTATGAATATGCAAATGAGCCCCGCCTCCACTCACTCACA
Organism: Gila orcuttii; assembly: GCA_026230005.1. Classification (NCBI taxonomy): domain Eukaryota; kingdom Metazoa; phylum Chordata; class Actinopteri; order Cypriniformes; family Leuciscidae; genus Gila; species Gila orcuttii. The sequence continues at coordinate 9,667,885 of JAPDVR010000013.1, read as the reverse complement.
GCACTCAGAGATCCACTCGTTGACGATCACACGTTGATCTGATTGGTTACAAGGTAGTTTGTGAAGTCAGAAACACCAGCGATTTCAAACTGTGTTTTTGAGACTGTCTTTGGTTCACTGCAGTTTTAAGGAGAAAATACTCAGCAATGGTGTCGACTTATGAATTTACACATGGTTTGTCTTAAAGCATATTAAAAACACCACATAGACATAGAAACAACATTAAAAGCTTGATTTTCATCACAGGAGGACTTTAACAGATTAGGGTGCATGTAGAAATTGCCAATCATTGTTTGCATTTTGGTGCATGGCGGTCAAATATGACCAATTTTTTATTTATAAATGAGATGAATGTACTATATTTTAATTTGATAATGTTTTTATTCAATATTTTGTATTTGTTATCAAACTAAATAATATTTATGCAGTAGTTTCATTTATTCACTTTTTGAGCATAGACCTGAAACTGAAATGTCCAATTTAAACTGTCGTAAATCATGGATCACAGACTGAAGTTTGGTCTCTTTTTTAAAGACGACACTTGGCAGATTATTGCTGAAGTAAAACAAAATCAAAAAAGTGAATTTTAAAAAAAGTTATAAAATGTATTTATTGTTCTGAAAAATGCACATAAATACTATTTTCAATTAAAACTGTGAGAAAATCAAAGCCATAAATCTAAACAAGTTGTGATCCAAATTTGAGGTTGAATCTCCAAAAATGAGTTTTCATTCAGTGTTGTTTGGCTGCAGTACCGAACGCTTCCACTAGAGGAAATTAGTTTCCCATTAATTTCCAATGCGCTCATTTTTAACTGAGGAGCTCAAGTGTGACTGTTATTTCAGGACCATTTAACCTTTTTGAACCATGTCCATGATTTCTTTTTTTAGTTCACACAGCAAGTGTCAAAACCTTTACCAAGTTTCGTACCGTTCCGATGAAGTAAAGAAATTCTTTAAAAAAACACAAAACATAAATCATTTCAGCCGAAAATGACGAAGAGCATCAGAGTGTTAAATCTGAACACAATGGTGAGATTTATGATATGTTAGACTGTCAAACAGGTCAAAATTTGGGCATGTTTTGCTACAATAAAATAACAGCAAACAGGTTTGGATTGTCAGTTTATTTTAATTTTTTTACTTTTTTTTTGGGGGGGGGGGGGGGTTATTTCTTTAAGAAAGCGTTTATATCAGAACCCTCAAAAAATTAACCCCATATTAACTGCAGCAAAATTAGTCTTTTATTATTAAATGAAAAACCACACTCCGCTGAATGATAAACAAGAATATGAAAACCAATATACATGATATTGGCACATTTTGAGGGAAATGCTTCTACATGCAATATATTTTAATCTGGGGTCCCACATAAACAGCAATATTCCACCTTTACTCATATCATACAGCTAAATTATACTTATTTACACCTTTTTTTTATAATTATTGCAGATGCTTCATGAGATACTTCACAGAAGGAACAAATGCACATTAAAAACACAAATCATAACTGCTTTTCCATTTCATTACCAGGACTAAAAAACACACCACACATTTGTCTACAGTGGCATTATAAAAGCAAAATATATTACATTGAAAAACCAAAATCCAAACTATTATTATAATTAAACAAGCCTATTCCACAGACAAAATGAAACAAACTCGCTGGCAGTCAACAGCAAAATATTTAGAATATATATTTAGATTTGTCAATAAAGCTGACGATTCACTTATAAAAAGAAACATGTGTGATCGACACTCATGATAAATAAAGCGTCCTGTTGGTGGCGCTCTGGGTTTAAAGGTAGGAAGGAGATTTGAAGTCCTCGGGAACGTCACTGTCCAGTTTGCAGATGACCTTGTAGATGGCTTTCTTCCAGGAGGGGTCGGAGTCTTTGGAGAGGGAGACGGCGCTAAAGAACTCCTGAAGTGTGATTTCAGCAACCTCCAGGAATCTGTCAGGAACCTGAGGAGCAAACGTTTGAAACAGACCTCAGTTAAACACTGATTACACTCTCAATAGACACTTTCTGAAAAACATCACAATGTTTACTAACTGAAAAGCGGTCTATAATGCAGTGAGTGAACCCTCACTAGAGCTACTGTGATCAGACTGAGTGTGTAAGTGCAGTGTTTGTGCAACAGTCTTCATGAGTGATTCTTCAAATTATGTGTTAATGAGAACAGCAAACCAGATCACCTTAGAAACACCTTAGTTACCAGCCAGAAACACAATGCCAGCACCTAGCAACAACTCAGGACACACTAGCAACTACATAACAAGCATCCAGAATACCCCAGCAATAACCTAAAATGCCTTAGCAACCACTCAGAACACCTATGCAACCACTTAGAGCATCCTAGCAACCACCTAACAACCACCCAAAATACCCCAGCAACAACCTAAAATGCCTTAGCAACCACCCAGAACACACATTCCTAGAAACCCCTTAACAATGCCTTTTTAAATTTCAGCGACCTCCAAGAATGTCAGGAACCTGAGGAATATACGTTTGAAACAGACCTCAGTTAGACCCTTTTTGAAAAACATCACAATGTTTACTAACTGAAAAGCGGCCTATAATGCAGTCAGTGAACCATCACTAGTGCTACTGTGATCGGACTGAGTGTGTAAGTGCAGTGCAAGTGTGTTGATGAGAACAGCAAACCAGATCACCTTAGAAACACCTTAGTAGCCAGCCAGAATGCCATGGCAACCACCCAGAACCACAATGCCAGCACTTAGCAACCACCCAGAACACCTATGAAACCACCTAGCAACCACTTAGAGCATACTAGCAATCACCTAACAATCACCCAAAATACCCCAGCAACAACCTAAAATGCCTTAGCAACCACCCAGAACACACATGCCTAGAAACCACCTAGAATGCCCAAGCAACCACCCACAACACCCATGTAACAACCTAGCAACTACTCAGAGAATCATAGCAACCACCTAACAACCACCCAAAATATCCCAGTAACAACCTAAAATACCTTAGCAACCACCCAGAACACACTAGCCTTGAAACCACCAAACAATGCTTTAGCAACCAAACAGAATTCCCAACCACCTAACAACCAACCAAAATATCCAGCAATGACCTAAAATGCCTAAGCAGCCATGCACCCAGAACACACTAGGCTTGAAACCACCTAGTAATGCCCTAGCAACCACCAAGAACCACAATGCTAGCTCCTAGCAACCACCCAGCACACCCCACCAACTACTTAACAAGCATTCATAATGCTCCAGCGACAACCTAAAATGCCTAAGCAATCACCCAGAACACAACAACCTAACAATAACCTTAGCAACCCCAGAATTTCCTGGCAACCACCCAGAACTACAAAGAAAGTACTTGGCAAACACATATCAACCACCCAAAATGCTCTAGTAACAACTTAGGGTAACACTTTATTTTACAGTGTCCTTGTTACATATGTTACATGTAAATACCATAGTAATAACAGTACATTATGCCTAATTACATGCAATTAACCCTCAACCAAATCCTAAACCTACCCTAACCCTATAGTAAGTACATTTAGTTAATTAATATTACACAGTACTTAAATATTTAATTACACTGTAACAATGACACCTTAAAATAAAGTGTAACCCACCTTAGTAATTTCTAGTAATGCCTTAGCTACCACTCAGAACACCCTATCCTATAAGCCATCTAACATCAACCCAAAATACCATAGCAACAACCTAAAATGCCTTAGCAACCACAGAGAACACACATGCTTAGAAACCACTTAACAATGCCTTAGCAACCACCCAGAAAACCACTTGCCTTAAAATCACTTAGCAATGCCTTAACAACCTTAAACATGCCTAAAAACACTTAACCACCCAGAATGGCCTAGCAACCACCTTACAACCACTGTAACTACTCCAGCAACAACCTAAAATGCCTTAACAACCACCCAGAACACACTAGGCTTGAAACCACCTAGCAATGCCTTAGCAACCACCCAGAATGCCCTAGCAACCACACAGAATGCCATAGCAACTACGTAACAACCACCCAAAATACTCTAGCATTGACCTAAAATGCATTAGCAACCACCCAGAACACACTAGGCTTGAAACCACCTAGCAATGCCTTACCAACCACCCAGAATGCTTTGGCAACCTCCCAGAATCACAATGCCAGCACCTAGCAACCAGAATACCCTAGTAACAACATAAAGTGCCCTAGCAACCACCCAGAATGCCCTATCCTATAAACCACGTAACAACAACCCAAAATACTTAAGTAACAACCTAAAATACCTTAGCAACCACCCAGATTTCCCTAGCAACCTCCATAACATCCATGCAACCACCTAGCAACCACCTAACAGCAACAAGAACACCATAGCATCAACTTAATGTGCCTTGCCACCACCTAGAACACCCTAGCCTACAAACCACCTAACAACCACCCCAAATACCCCAGCAACAACCTAAAATGTCTAAGCAACCACCCAGAACCACTATTCAAGCACCTGGCAACTATTCAAATTCAAATGTGGTGGGAAATTCAAATTAAATTCAAACTTTAAACTTCCATGTAAAGTGCTTTGAGTTTCAGAAAAGCACTATATAAATGTAACGAATTATTATAATTATTATAAAATGCAAGCCCCAAGCAAAAACCCAGAACACCCTAACCCATAATTTATTTTATTTATACAGCGCTTTTAACAATATAGATTGTTTCAAAGCAGCTTTACAGTGATAATAGGAAATTAAAGTAACAGAGATTGCTTTGGCTTTACAGCAGCTCTAGAATAAAGTTATTGTCCAGCTAAAGTTAGTTTTGATTGATTCACTTCCGTTGCAGAGATCATTAGTTATTAACTTAGGGGCCGCTAACAGAAAATCCTTAATGCGCTCCAACAGTCCAACAGCTCCAACCCAAAACACAACAACAGTGTTTGATGCCCGAGAACGCAAACTTTGAAATAGGTTCCAAGGTGCAAGTTTTGAAAAATGTTAAAAAAACGTTATCATCTCCGCATAAACTTCAAAAACGTGAATCTGTGGAAACGGTGACGGCGTGCACATGCGTATTACGTGTTTAGTCTATAGACCTTATGTAGCCCCGCCCCTTTTCATCGCTTGCTTGCTTGTTCTCTTTTGTCTTCCGGTTTGTATTTTCACTACGATCTTACGTATTTATGAATGAACGGCTCGTTTTAAAATCTTCCCGGTCTACTGACATTTGTTAAGACATCTACTTTAAACATTACAATGCTCATGATAACTTTCGTTAACTCTAATGTAGGTAAATCCCCTTCACCAGCTAATTACTGCTCGACAGTGATGCTATAGAGATATACAGAGCTACCGCTAAAACAGAAGTTCAAAGACAATAGGGACTTTAAGCAACAGCTGCTGATGGAACGGCAACGGCAGCCGGAAGTAAAGGGTTAACTGCCGTAACTAAAGAACGCAAAAATCACTAAGCAACAGTAAAGAGTACGGCGTAGGGGAGAATTTAATAATTTGACAAAATACAAATAAAGAAAGTGATTTTAAAAAGCAGAAGAGGGTTGCTTTGGGCATTTAACGATATACATAAACAATTACAATGCCACATACCATAAAACATAACATTAACTTTCTTAATCTTTTACGTAGTAACGACTATGGCAAATCAGCTGTTATCCCGTTGTAGACGGTTACAGTAGAACGTCGCGAAGTAGCAGTTAAAGTCCCTAATATTGTAAAGATGCTGCGCGCTTGTTTCTCTGGCGCATAAGGTCTATAGGTATGCACGCAAGTCCTTGATCTTTACGCAGCATCTTTAATGTTCCCGTTTTAAACCAAATACAGTGTCAGAATCATTAGGTGAGCAGCGTGGATGGGCGCTTTGATTGTTGCTTCGAACTTAACTGCTCGGAAAATGCATGAAAGGACTGGGTTCCCATCGCAGGAATCCAGGCGGCGCATCACTTTGAAGGACTTGGGCTTGTGTGTGTGTGTGTGTGTGTGTGTGTGTGAGGGTGGGAAGAAGGTGGATCTATCCGGTGGCATTATTTCCCGAAGAGTAGCTCCACTTTGCTGTTGACAGTTTTGTTTCTCGTGCATCTCCAGACACAAAAGCAAGCCCTGGGAAAGGAATGTCTTGGTGCTGAGGTAAAGACAACGGTCTCGGCTCGTTCCCATCGGCCGGCCCAGCACTCTTGGGATTTCTGGCTTCTTTCGCATCAGTAGCAATCCGAACGGCAGTCAGGCGTGGCCAGGGCATAATCTCAAGTTGTTTTAGCAGATGCTGCAGCTTCCTCTTCCCACAGTTTGGATCTGGGATCATGCGCAGATACAGGTGCGGATCGACACGCGGGTCAGAACGAGGACACCCGACTGAAAGAACCGGCTCGGACCAGCCTCAATCTCTCTGAGGCTTCGTCTACGTTAATCCGGATACATTTGAAAACGGCGTTTTCGTTTAAAAACACTCTCCGTCCACCCTGGCGTTTTCACCTTTCCTGCATGAGTAAACCCTCACAAAAGCTCACTGAGATGATACAGACTGAAAAATAAATAATAAAGTTATCACGCAACTCTTCTGGCAGGATAATTTTGTTTAGCAAAATATCTTATCATTCACTGATGCGTCCAGGTCGCTCTATGTTTGGTCTAAAACGCTAAAACTGCTCGTTTAGCAAATGCGAGTGAATTTTCTGTCATCTTTGCAGGACTGTGCTATGAAGAGTGTGCAAAGTAACATATTTTAGCAACAGAGTGAAAGTTAACAGCAAATAAAAGGCACAATACATGAATAAAAACATGAATATCTATTGGTACAATATGCGTCACATGACTAAACTTACGTCATCGTTTTTAAATACTTCTGTTTTGACAGTCCACACTACAACACGAAACAGTGTTTTCAAATGTATCTTCTTTGGAGAGCGTTTTCATTAATAAAAACAGAAGGACAAAACGGACCGAGGGCACCCGACTGAAAGAACCAGCCCGAATCTCTCTGAATCTGGTTTATGATGCAGATCAACATGCTATACGCTGGGATCCAGTCTTGATATATATGGGTTTAAATATGTGACCCTGGATCACAAAACCAGTCATAAGTTGCATGGGTATATTTGTGGCAATAGCCAACAAAACATTGTATGGGTCAAAATTATCGATTTTTCTTTTATGCCAAAAATCATTAGGATATTAAGTAAAGATCATGTTACATGAAGATATTTTGTTATAAAAAAAATATTTTTGTCAGTGAATGCAGCAAAATCACAAACAAAAATGGACAACTTTAAAGGCGATTCTCAATGTTTAGATTTTTTTGCACCCTCAGATTCCAGATTTTCAAATAGTTGTATCTCGGTTGTATCTATGTATAAATAAGGTTTAAATATGTAAGGTATATTTAAGTGTAAATATGGAAGGCATATTGTTTGTACAATCATTTAATTTTCTTTTTTCTTTCACCTTTTTTCAGATTGATTTATTGGAGTAGTGAGCCATAATAATATTAATAATAATAATTGTTGCATACATCCTTTTTCTTTTTTCCTTTTTTTCTTTCTCTGTGTTGTTCTCTTATTCGATTTTAGGTTATGTTTGTAATGCTTGAAAATTAATAAACACATAAAATTTTTTTTTTAAAACATGCTATACGCTGGAGAGCAGAAACACACAACCCTCACTAAATCCTGATGTGCATTTAAACAGTAACTCAACTTTATCTAGCAAATAATCATTGTACTTATGTCATTTATTAACAAATTAGCGCATAAACGCGCTGATGGGAGTGGAAAGTTATGCATGTGATCTACTGACGACACGCAAATTAAAGAACAAGATAATTTTCATAATGACCAACACAATCTACCAAGAACAGCACAAATTACCGTCTTGCTTTTAAATAATTGCGCAAATACCAGTAAATTGACGAGTGCAAACCTTAGTAAATCACCCTGCATGATTCATTTAAATACCCATAAAAACTGCGCCTGAAAGGGAAACTCCTACAAATGCAATAGTCAGACACAAAAATAACCCAATCTACATCTTTTCAGCACAATTTTTTCACTGTTTGTCTTTAGTAAATCCTGACAGTAGTTTTTAATGCCAAAAGAGGGTTTGCGCTGGAAGCTGTTGGTAAATCAAGTAAATCAAGTAAGCTCAAGTTGAGCTCAATCGGTAGCATTTATGGTATGATGTTGATTACTGCTAAAAATTGTATTTTGGTTTGATTATTTTCTTAAAAAAAGCACAAACATGGTTACAGTGAGGCACTTACAACAATGCCAATCTGTAAACATTAAAGTCCCCCTGTAGTCAATCATTTTATTCCTTAAAACTCATCTTTGATTATCAAGTCCCCCTGTGGTGAAAATCCAGCTTTTAATGTTGTTTATATGTCTATGTGGTGTTTTTTAATATGCTTTAAGAGAAACCATGTGTAAATTCATAAGTCGACACCATTGCTGAGTATTTTCTCCTTAAAACTGCATTGAACCAAAGACAGTCTCAAAAACACGGTTTGAAATCGCTGGTGTAACCAATCAAACATACTACCTTGAAACCAACAGATCAACGTGTGATCGTCAATGAGTGGATCTCTGAGTGCTGTGAGTGAGTGGAGGCGGGGCTCATATTCATAGAACCGCGTATACTAAATGAGGCAAGGGTGTTGAGTTACATTCAAGTTATTTTAAGGAATGAAAACATTTTTATCAAGGAAAAAACATTTAAAAATGTAATTTTGGTGATCAAAGATGAATTTTAAGGGATACAATTATTGACTAAAGCAGGACTTTAACACATTTGACCATATTTACATCCATACCAGTGCAGTATCTGCTTGAACTGGTCTATTTAGTTTCAGCAAACATCAAATATTACGTGTAAAGATGTAAAGGCGTGAGTACCTGGAAGTCGTTGGCTTTGTTATAGTGCATGTTGAGGGCGCGGAAGAGCTCGGACTCTCTGGTGATGGAGATGTCTTTCACATCGTTCACGCCGTCTATGATGGCCTGACGAGCAAACTTCTCCATCTGGATGTAGTAGAACTCTCTGAAGTTACTGAACCACTTGATCAGCTGGGACGTGATGCAGCGATTGAACTAAAAACATTGAAAAAAATGATATATCAAAAATATTAAAAAATACAACGTGTCAAATTGAGAGGGACAATAAATGATATTGTGTGAGTCTTATACACTGTCTGACAATGTAATACATGTTTTATCATTGGTCTGACAGCGCTCCTCAATGTCAGAATGATTGAGATGACCAATCATAAAGAAGGGGGGGGGGGGTTTACTGTTCACAAAACTCAAACATGTATTCCAGCGCGACTCTGAAAAACACTGCATCTAAACATTTAAAATCTGTTTGTGATTCGAACTACTCTGCGTTTTTTTTCTATTTTGCCATTTTGAATTTTAAATATATTACTTATGTGAATTCGTAATTAGATGTGACGAGAAGAAACATTAACTTAGTCATTTCAGCATATTAGGCTTGTGTTTAAGAGTGAACGGTGCGTATTTTAAACATAAAACATACATTGAAATTTGAACGGGGTCATTTCTGTGAATTCAGTCATTTATTCTGTCTTGTGGACGATAGAAACTTCTGTTACGTGAAATTGCTTATTCAGGGCAGTGCTATATAAAAAACAACAACATGCAATTAATGAACCTTCTTAGTTTTTTTAAATGATTGACATTTTGCAGATTCTGCGAGGTGAATGTCTTCAACAACACATAAGGCTATTTAAAAAGAGTGCATTCGATAGAATATTTTAGAGCTGAACAACTTCACTAGAAAAATTACATAATTGTTTTCCACAAATTTTCATGGCCTGGAAATCACAATTTTAAAATTGCCTCAAGTTTCGAGGTTTTCTATGACCATGTTTCAACGCTTTGACTATAGAGACTATAAAGCTGTCATGTGCTTATGATAGTCAGTGTCCGTCATGAGGAGCGAAAACATGGGAAAACTGGATGGAGAGCTGGCGAAATCCCATAAGGACAAGCGTCAACAACCTAGAATCGTGGCACTACTTGTTTCATAAAAGTTTGCTGGGTAACACTTTATAATAATGGTCCGTCATTAATAAGTAACTATGCAGGAAGTAATGCAGGACTAATGAGTAGTTCTACATTAACACTTCAGCTATTAACTATAGAAACAAGCTTAACTAATCAGTAAGTAATATCACATTTAGGAGATAGTTCCTTATTAGGTAATCAATAATTACTTGACGGGATTTACCTTATTAATAACTATTAACTAAATGACAAATTATAAAGAACATTATCATGTGTCTGAGATGTAATCAGTCATCATTTTTACTCTGATTATAAGTCATTAAATGCCATTAGTAATGTTTAATTGAGTAATTAGTGATGCATTTTATGACCACGTTGAGAGTAAAAAAGACAATTGCTAATGTCTCAGACACGTTAATGTTGTAATTAGTAATTAATTAATAATTCTTTATAATTTGTCATAATTACCTATTAGTTCTTAATGATGCCAATCTCATCAAGTAATTATTGATTACCTAATAAGGAACTATCTTAGTCCTAAATTTGATATTACTTACTGATTAGTTAAGCTTGTCTCTATAGTAGTTAATAGTAGTAGCTGTTCAAAGTGTTACACCGTGTCCTAACCAGACGCGATGCGATAAGATTCCAGCAACAAATAATTTGTCTGTCCACACTATACGCGACGCGACTGCGAGATGTGTTAAAATCAATCAAAATCCACAGCCAATCAGAACAGCGTGTGGGCGGAGTCTCGCGGCAAGCGCACAGCGGCTAATCCTGACGGCACTCGCAAGAAAATGGATAGGCTACATAATCAAATTCACAAATATTACACCATTTAAACATTATTAAAAAAACATAGGCTACTGAGTTATTAAAACAATCTTTGTCAAAGAATATACTTGTTTGTTCACAGTTTGAACGATCTTGTTTCCATTTGTTTAATTTCAAGATCTGAGGTGAATTATCCATTGTTGCTTTTACAGCTACAAAGCTGGAGAACTAAATGATATTCTAAGTCACATTGCATGCTTTTAACATTAAATAAAGCACATAAACAGTACCTGAGATTATCATTGCCACACTTTGTGTTTGTTGTTCCAGCACGACGTCGCAGAAAAATAGAATCGTCGCGTGTCGCCTTCGCGGCTGGTTAGGACAAAAACTCTGATTAACATGGAAAAGACGCTTTTATCGCGCGTCGCATCGTGTGTAGTTAGGACAACCCTGCTGAAAAATCCAGCTAAAACCAAATTTTTCAGCAGGGGGTGTTAATTTAGAACTACTCATTAGACCTGCCTAACTTCCTGTATAGTTACTTATTAATGACATACCGTTATTATAAAGTGTTACAGAGTTTGTTTGTTGCTGCTGTTTTATTCTAGTGCTGGCTTTCAACACTATTTTCAGCAACACACTCTTGTTTATTCGGCTGTAGTCACACCTCGTCTTTCCCAGCCGATGTCTTGCACACAGAATAGCATCTATCCAAACAGCAGATGAAACTGCTATTCACATCAGCCCTGTTATTATAACACTGATCCGATCTCAGAGCTAAAACCTGCCCAAGGGCTCAAAGACGCTTCTTCTCGTGGAGTGTGAGAAAGGGGTCAGAAGGAAAGTGACTTCGGCTGACGGGAATGGGATCGGGCACTGGGATTAGTCCAGGCTTTGTGTGCTGTGACTTCCCACAGGACAGCGAGGAGTTCGCCGTGACTCTCCTTGCTCCTTGATTCCAGTTCACATTGATACGCAGAAGAAAAAAATCAGTATTATTGATTTTTAAGGCCAGACAAGTCATTTGGTGAGGTTAATTTGTAGAGAAAGACTACACGTCTGCGCACATATATATTCAAACGCGCATACCTATAGACTAAACACGTAATACGCATGTGCACGATGTCAGCGCTTTCACAGATTCACGTTTTTGAAGTTTACATGGAGATGATAAAGTTTTTCAACATTTTTCAACGCTTGCAACTTGAACCTGTTTCAAGGTTTTTGCGTTCTCGAACACCAAACACTGTTGTTGTGCGAGTGAGCGGCCAGAGTGTGTTAAAGGTTTTCTGTTAGAACGGTGTCATAATAACTAATGATCTCTGCAACGGAAGTGAATCAGTCAAAACTAACTTTATCTGGACAATAACTTTATTCTAGATCTGCTGTAAAGCCAAAACAATCTCTGTTCCTTTAATTTCCTATTATCACTGTAAAGCTGCTTTGAAACTATCTATATTGTTAAAAGCGCTGTATAAATGAAGGTGACTTGACTTGCTGACGATCAGTGGTCAGGAAAGCCTGTGATGATCCGGACGAACATACGAGATACAGTGTCAGAAACCTCCTCATCTTTTACAGTGAACTTAGCTTTCTGTGTGTATCATTTGCTTCCTTAAAGTCCCCATGAAATCAAAATTGTAATCTTGAATCAGAATAACTTCCTCTCCCTCTTTTTTTTTTAATGGAATATTTTAGTATTTATTCTAAATGATTTATCTGTGCTCATAATTATTGTTTTAATAATCTTGAATCAGAATAAGTTCCTCTTGCAGCATGTCTTCTCTTCTCTGATGACGAGGGCGGGGCTATAACCTGTCACTCACATGAGATCAGCCAATAGCAAACCACAACCATCCAACCATCCAATCAATTCCCCACGGACAAAATCAAGCCCCGCCCACATCTGTTCTTGTTCCAGAAGCGTTTCACTCGATATACGACACAATAGAGAAGAATAGACTTCAGTTTCCATCATGGATTTGTCACATACTGTTGTGGTCATATTTGTTGGTATTGTTGGGTGAAGAACATCCTCGTGACTGATAACTGATATAACCAAACCTTCATGAAACACTACTTTCAAAACCAATATTATCAGACAAGCTTTTGCGCTTTTCTAATGTTAGTCTGTGGAGAATCTGTGATTTAAAACAGAATTTAATAGAAATTATCTAAACACACAGTAACACTTTATTTTAAGGTGATGTAGTTACATGTTACTACATATACTTACTATAGTAATAACAGAAAATTATGCATAATTACAAGTAACTAACAAGTACATGGTTAATTAATATTACTTAGTACTTACGTCACCTTAAAATAACGTGTAGCCAAATATACTTCCGCCTTTAAAAATAACATCTCTATCTAGCTGACATTATATCTTTAACATCATCAAATCTGTTTGACCACATGATTCAAATGAAACAGTTTATCTTATCTCTCATCAGTATTTTATGTTCATCAACCTCAGTAATTCAATCAGAACTACACAATGTTTTCCTGACACCAAAATATTCGTGTGACGAGGTTTAGTATAAATTGTGACTTTCAACAATGAAACAGGGTTTTTACAAAGAGCTTTTTCTTCAATAATGTGAAATTTATTACAAAGAACAAAACAAAACTGAATCTTATTTAAATATATAATATAGTTCTATGTAATATATAATGTTTCACTTCAGGGTTTGGCTTATGGATAGTAATTGTAAATAATGAATGGTACTTAGAAAGGCTGTAAGCACATATTTAGGACTGTGGATAATAGTTTAACCTGTTAACTGTCAAATTTGAAGCTGATATCACACAAACTGAGGTTCCTGTGGGATTTAGTTTAGGCGCTGTACCAAAAATAGCGACTGGGTGACGGCCACAGTTTATTGAATTAGATAGATTCTATTTACACTATGTAAAAATAGCCTATTTTCTTAGCAGTAAGTAGTAGTTAGACGCTATTTATACTAATAAATAGTGGCAGATACTATTTACACTATTAGTGTTGTTGTACATTAAACGGTATGCAATAATAACATAAAGAGTAAATTATTATATTTATTAAAATCATTAAATGGATTCTGCCTTATTGGGACAATAAAGCCCTTCCTACAGCTACCCCTTAACCTTGAACACTTTATTATTAAACACATGTCAAATTTCCATTCATTTTTATGAAAATAAATGCCTCTCTGATCTGATATGTGATGGGAAAAGCGAGTAAGGGTGGAGTGAGTGTAAATAGCCTCTGCCAACAAGGCGAGACAAGCCTCTGCCAACAAGTTCTTCTTTCACAAATCAATACATTTCTGTCACAATATCACTTCTATCAAAACAGCAACCAATATGCAACCTTGAGTCTCTGACCTTTCCACCCATACATGTTTTGTCAAGATTAGAAAAAGATTTGGTTATAAAATAGTGAAATAAATGTTGTAATATGAAACTTGACACCGCCCACAAGGGGCAGGAGCTTAATAAAAGGTATTAAAGTACCAATTTCAAAATGTTTTTCACAGGATGATTTATAATGAATACTGAAATATGTGATGGGGAAAAAGCGATCGGGACATTGACAGATAACAGGTTAAGATGTGTCCCTCTATATTATATATATATATATATATATATATATTTTTTTTTTTTTACAAAATTATTAGAACATTTTTTTCTTTCTGAAATATTAAAGCATGACACTGATGAAGGGAACGTTTTGCACTCTTGCACTTTATTTGTGGCCTCTGGACAATAAAATCCTGTGGGCTTTTTGGCCTATATTCATGTGTGGATCTCTTTTTTTTCTAATTTTTGATTTCCTTTTGGATCTAAGCACCGCAAGAAGATATCACTCATCAGTTTGGGACTAATGTTTGGCACTACGCCCTTCCATCCTCTTGAAATATTCAAGCACAAATGTTACGGTTTCCTGGCAATGCGTCTTACTGAATATATGTGGTGTCTTAAACTGTTCATTGATGTGCCGTCTGATAGAGAACCAACGAGAGAGTCATGGAATACACACAAGCTTTTTCCTGTTGTGTTGACTCATCACAACACTTGTGCCTCAGGACACGTTACACACTCACAGGATATGCCGCTAGACACACACACACACACACACACACACACACACACACACACACACACACTATCCGCGGCTCAGCGCTCTGCTATTGTAGTCTGGTGAAAGCTGGCGGGCTGAAGGGTTAACGCTGAATAGAGGAGGTTGTGCTCCTCTCCGCAGACTCTTTTGTCTCCTTTTGCTGACTTGAGAAACTCTTCTTTTAACTTTGTCAGAGATAAACCAGCAGTTCAGGAATTGCCACCCTAACACACAGGAATATTTGCTCAAGCGTCTAATTTTGTGTTATTTTTCTGTATTTCTGCTAAAGTAATGGAACGTTCTTTTCTGAATTCACAATTTTTTATGCTTAACTGATTATTCTGATAAATATAGATGAAGATAAAAGAGATAAAAGTAATACTGTTATACTTATAATATAAATAGAAATGATTGGTTTACTGGACACTCTTAGAAGAAAAGGTTCTATATGGAACCATAAGGCTCTTCATATAAAGAACCTTCCATCATGGGATCATTTTATGGATTCAAATTGAATTAATAGGGTCCTATGATGACAATGCAGAAAACACGGAAGAATCGCGGAATTTACTGTATAATGCAGAATTTAATGGAATTTGTCCGATTTTTGATGAATAAATAAAAAGCAGGTCAGTACACTTAAATCACAATATAGACTAGTGTCTGTGAATATTAAACCTCAAAAGGACTTTCAAAATGAATCCTGCATGTTCTGCGTGACTCTGAATGGTTTCATTTCAACACGTCAAAATAAAAGTTCGGTTTAACTTGAAGAAATTTTGACAGAAAAACATTACTGTTGTACAGTAGCTTTTAGATACGTCTCAATGTAATAATAATACGAACACTAAAAATAATAATAATAATAATGATACATTATTATTAAAACTTTATTGTATTTTTTACGAAACAATCAATTTTTCTTCAATGTTTTAATTTTAACAGTAAAGCTCTGTTGTGCAACACTTTGTTTAACAAAAAAGTTTGTTTAATTTCAGCTGATTAAATGATAAATTAAATTAATGAAAAGAAAAGTAAAATATTTTTTTTTTAATTGTTTTTATGAATTCAATTTATTAGACATACTTTTTGATCATTAATATGGAATCCATAAAACTTAAGACACAAATTTAGTAAAAAATAAAACTGAATTAGAGAAAAAAAAACCTAAACATGTAATTTTTGTTAAACATTTTTTTTTATAAATTGTTGTTAAATTGTATAAGTTTCATGATTTCAATTAATTAGACATGGAATTTTTTAAATGGAATTTAAATAAAATAAAATAAAACTGATTTAATAGGGCCCTAATTTTTTTTTATTAATTTTTAATTTAAATTATTATTTTTTTTTTATCATTATTAGTATTTATGATCACAATATAGTAATGAACAATAGGAGAAGCAATACTGACCATAATTTGATAGACACCAGTGCTCATGTAAATGAATGTGCATAAAGATAAACGTACTGAGCCATAATTGTGTTAAACATACCTTGACATCAGGGAAGAAGTTCTTGAGTAGGTTTGAGCTCGGGTAGCGTGTGTAGAAGAACATCAGTTTGGCTTTCTTCAAATGGTTTGGGGTCAGACCTTCCTGAATGTGACGAGCGTCAAGGCCTCAAAAACCTCACGATAAATAAAGATCTGGCAAATATGACACAGAGATCAACCTCGATTCAGCATTGCACACTAACTCCAAACAAACACGCATCAATTTGTCCAATTCATCGGCCCAAATGAATTAACAGCTGTGTTGACCAGAGTCAATTAAGACACGACAGCAGAAAAAGAGCCAAAATAATTAGATTAAGGACCTCCAACACAAGCCGTTTGCTCCATATCTGCCTATAATAATTGCTTTGCTGCAAAACACACAGATGATTTTCCTCAGTGAGGATGAAGAGGATCAGCTTATGTCCTTTTTTTAATATACATTGTTGCTTCTTAACGTAAAGCACAAACAGCTGCTATTATTAAACAATGAATCACTTCGAAATAGGAGCCAAAATGTTGAAATCATTTCCAAAGTGCATTATATAAATCTAATGATGTTTAAAAGTGAAGCATTCTGCATGCTGCAATATTTGTCACATATGTGTGTATATGTACAGTCAAACCAACATTTATTCAGACACCTTCAACATTACTCACATTATCACCGTTTATTCGCTATAGTTTAGAATATGGTAATAAATATGACAAGAACTTTTTTGTGGTTTAGTCCATCCTTCTGTAGACTGTCTCACAGATGAATTATGTTGAATATCTGTCAGCTGTTAAATTTAACTACACAATTAGATAATACCAGTTTAGCTCAACCAATTACCAAGCAATGCTTCATTTTGTTCAGTCTGTGGTGTAAAAAGATCACATTAGCAAATAAAGAAAAACACTTAAGAAAACATGATCTGGTCAAAGTGTCTGAATAATAATATTTTTGGTCTCAAATCTTTATAAATTTTACTGGTAGTCACTGTATGAAGAATTTTTGTGTATAATATGTCACAGTTTACTTTATTTTGCTCTCCTCACTTACATAAATGAACTATAGTGTCCTGCACACACTTGTAAAAAAATATCAAAAATGATTTCTGGTGTCTGAATAATATTTGGTTTGACTGTATATATATATATATAATACATACATACATACATACATATATATATATATATATATATACATATACGACTCTGGCCATTGATGGTGGTGTATAATGATGGCTGAGAGCTTGCTTTTCACAAACAACCAAAAGTGACCTCTCTCATCCACTCCGATCACATTGAGAGTGCAGAAACATATCCCGCACCTTTTCAAGTCCGAGAGGGGAAAAATCAGAGAATTTCCAGAAGAGAAACTGTTGCTTTTTCTGCCTTTGAAAATTGGCTTTTGTTTCTAACAATTCTTATCAAAGCCTTGTATTCCTTTTTATTTGTCTTTTCCTGGACTTAAAGTCATTACTGAGCCCAGATTAAAGAAGATGCTACAATTTTCTTTGGGGTTACCAAGATCAAAGCAGAAATTCTCCTTGAAGTCTGCGTCGGTGGAACGGCTCACCGCTGCACTCAATCCTGCGATTGTTCGTCAGGCTCGAGAGCTGGTCGTTTGTTCAGCGCTATCTCAATGTTAACTACTATATATTAAATAACAACAGTCAACTAAACAAAGAGGTGGCTTTTTCAAAAGCAGCTCAAGCTAGACAAAGAACATCATCCGTGGATAAAAAAACACTCCTGAAACATGAAGCGTGTTTCTTTCTTGCAAACAACTTTCTGAAACTATGAAAAGAACAATAAGCAGTGAGATTTCTTTAATATATCTCAATGGCAGCAATAAGACTAAACAGAGACTTTTCTCTGTCATCTGAGATGTATACCGATGACCTATAATTCTAAATTAATTTGAAAAGACTTTCTTTCTTCTAAATGTTTTGAGGATTGTCGGTACCCAAACCCTTTTAATCGGACTGATACAAAAAACACTCGAGAATAATAAAATGTAACAGGTTGAAAGGATATATTGAGCGCCATGAAGGAATTTCTGGAGAAAGAGAAGCTGTTTCTTTCAGTTTTTATATTCATTTTTTCCCTCTCTATTTCTTCTTCTTCTTCGTCACTAGTTTCTCTCTGTTTCCTCCTGTTTTTATATTCATTTCTTTCTGCTCTGCTTCTTCCTCTTCCCTACTCTCTTCTTCATGTTCTTCTTCCTCTTCAGTAGATAACCGATAATTCTTTATATCTGAAAGCCGATAATTGATATATTGGTTAAATCGATAAATCTAAATCCAAATTTTTATATAATTTTTGAGAGCCTGATTAAAAAAAAAAAAGTCTTATAATGTCCCAATCACACAATTATAATGATGTTCTCCAAAAACGATAACATTAAAAATGATCATAAATCGGCCGATACCGATATGGTGGCCATTATATTGACCATCAACATGCACCAATGCTATATTTTCTAAATGTCATAATCATTTGTTAACAAACAAGTATTCATTACTTCAATGAGCTCATTGTTTCTGCATTAAATTATTACATTGTTTAAATTAGTACATTTCTAGCTAACTGTGACTTTACATTTCTGAAATACTTAACTTAGACAGTTTCCTCTGATAACAGATCACTCTAAATTGTAATGTGGACTCAGGCACTTTCTGTAAAGCTTCTTTGAAATGATGTGTATTGTGAAAAGTGCTATACAAATAAACGTGAATTGAATATATTGTGCATCCCTAAAAAAGACTTTCTTTCTTCTAAGCTGATGTTTTGAACATTGTCGGTACCAAACCCTTTTGGGCGGACTGATACAGAAAACACTCAAGAATAATAAAGTGTTATGGGTTGAACGGATATACTGAGCGGAGCACCATTTAAAAATGATTGGTAAAGTCAAGTCTCCTTCATTTATACAGCGCTTTTAACAATATAGATAGTTTCAAAGCAGCTTTACAGTGATTATAGGAAATTAAAGTAACAGAGATTGTTTTGGCTTTACAGCAGATCTAGAATAAAGTTATTGTCCAGCTAAAGTTAGATTGGTAACACTTTAAAATAAGGTTCATTAATTAACATTAGTTAGTGCATTAACTAACATGAAGTAACAATGAGCTATTCATCTGTTACAGTATTTATTAATCTTTGTTAATGTTAATAAATATCCAGCTGTTCATGTTAGTTCACAGTGCATTAACTAATGGTAACAAATCCAACCTTTGATTTCAATAACATATTAGTAAATGTTAAAATTAATATTACCTAAGATTAATAAATGCTTAGTTCATACTTAGTTCATGTTAACTAATGAACCTTATTGTAAAGTGTTACCAAATGATCATATATCGGCATATAATGTTCTCATTATAATGTTACGTAGCCGATATGACAGACTTGAGCTGCACATGTTGCACTTAACCATATTTTCCTTTTTTTTAAAGTGATTTCAATCATATTTCAAGCAATTCAAAACCCTCATGTTGAACAGTGCACATCTGAAGTGTCTCAGCTGAAGGAAATAATCCATTATTTATCGGCTTTAATATATCGGCCAAATTTTTTTATTGGGCCGATAACGATAACATTAAAAATGATCAGCCGATACCGATATCGTGCATCCCCTAAAAAAGACTTTCTTTCTTCTGAGCTGAACCCTAAGAGATACTTTCAGCTTAGTTGAGAGAGATTTAATTGTACTCAATAACTTTTGATTTCATTAATTGTTCTGTTTGGGCATTAAAGGAAAATACTTTCTTTATTCTAAGCTGATGTTTTGAAGATTGTCGGTACCACTAATGAACCTTATTGTAAAGTGTTACCAAATGATCATCGGCCGATACCGATATGGTGGCCGATATATCGCACATCCCTAAAAAAAACGTTCTTTCTTCTAAACAGGGGCCGGTTGCATAAACCACTAAGACTAGTCTTACAAGTTACACACCAATTTTTTTTTCTTTAAGACTGTTCATAGCTTTTTTAAATCAGTTACATAAAAACGTAGATTAGCCTAATTTAATACCGAAAAGTAAAACTGACATCCCCAAACTAACTGCTAGTGGGTCACACTAGAACTTAAGACACTGTCTTAACATAATGGCTATGTTTACACAACCGGCCCCTGATGTTTCGGTACCCAAATCCTTTAGGTCGGACTGATACAAAAAAACACTGAAGAATAATAAAGTGTTATTTATTATTGAAAGGATATATTGAGCGTCATGAAGGAGCTCCTCTCCATGCTCTGCAGATCCGCACACTCCATCTTAACATGTGGGAGACAGAGCGAGTCCACCGGGACCAGTCCTGCGGGATGATGATGGTGCTGATGCTGACCCAGATGATGAGCCTTGGACCTCATGGCCACGCTTTCCCAGGAATGCTCCATGGAGTCCGGAGAAGACCTCTCCAGGGAAGCAGGAACACAGGGAAGCCCGGAGAAGGCCGAGTGCGGGCCGTATTTCAGAAGGTGCTCGAGGATCTGGCTGTCGTGTAAGGGAGTGTTGTAGCCGAACTGGAAAGGGGTTTGGTGGAGCGGGAATGGTCGCTTAACTCCCGGGATCATCTGGGATTGGGAAGGCTTACGGACTACTAAGGATAACGCTTCGGTTTGGCTATCGCTTTCAAAGTGCTCCCTGCTGACCTCCTCCGAGTCGGATATCTCGGAACGGGAATCGTCTTGGCTTGGCTTGAACTCCGGACTCGTGCTCGGCTTCATCGCAAGCTTCTTGAAGACCGAATCGATGCTTTCGCTCACGGTCCGGGTCAACTCGCACTTTAGAGTCTCCTGGAGGTTTTTCACACTGGATTCGCGGCTCAATCCTGGTTTGGGATCGCCCTCGGAGTCGTAAACATGCGAGATCTTCTCCTGGAGCTGATGCAGGAGTCTCTGCATGCTCTGAAGCTGCTCCTTGAGCTTGTGACACTCTTCGTCTTTGCTCGTCTTGGGTTTGGCGTCGGGCTCCTGGTGGAGCGGGAGCTTCTGCTTGCGTTTGTCTTGTCGTGAGCGAACGGATTCGCAGTCTCGTTCCGGATCCCTGTGTGATCCCGCCATTCCTCGGATTATGTTTTCCACGCGTGCACGCTTGGCTTGTAGATGTTGCTCGACGTCCACCGACAGATCCTCGCCCCCGCTCTGCTCCTCGTCCGTCACACCGGACTCGTTCGCGCAGTAAAGCATGTCGAGGGAGCTCAGTTTGCTGTGGATGGTCTTCCGCAGGAGGTGGGATATGACGGAGCCGTTGTAGGAAGCAAGAGGCTCGTCGTACGCGCTTCTGCGGAAACAAGGGAGCATCTGCTCAGATCGGTTGCCCTCCGCACACCCGTCGCTCTGCTCTGCTGGACTCAGATTCATGCTTGTCACAATCCGTCTGAGCCTTAAAAATCTGTATTAGTAGTAAATAAAATCAGAAATACATTAGGCATTGCAATAACTCTGCATTCTGTACCACACACGGCTGTCTTATCCTTTAATGCAAAAAAAAATGTTTTATTAAACATATTCATTGAATTGTGAGTATTGTTTATTATATATACGAAAATAATTTGGTTCATCTTTTTTTAGTAGTAAATAAAATCAGAAATACATTAGAAATACATTATCTATACACACTTCTATACCTACTTCTGCTGTTGGTTTTCTTACTGCATTATAAATATATAACAACACCTTAAAATGAAGTGTAACCAATATGTTTAATAAAAAATAGTTTGGCGTGCATTTAAGGATAAGATTCCGTTTGAGCCTTAAAAATCTGTAATATAAATCTATCTTAAAAATCTGTAATATAATAAAATCAGAAACACATTAGGCATTGCAATAACTGCATTCTGTACAATGCAATACGCATCTTATTCTTCAATGCATGTACACAACTAAGTTTTATTAAACATTGAATTGTGAGTATTACTTTTGAGCTGATTCATGTTATTCAAACAGAATAGAGACATAACATAATATTATATTACATCAAAATAACATAATCTAACATTATACAAGATAGTTACAAGATCAAAAAATAATGTTTTTTTCATATATTTAAAGTGCGTTTCATATCAGTTTGGACTCATCCAGATTTTCCAGAAATTCTCTCTATATATGTCAAACTGAATACATACTCTATACATACTTTAAACGTTAATATTCAATGTAAACACGTGTTATAAATATGAAACATACACATAGCCTACATGTTCGACAACGTGTCTTTTGCCTGTTTTATTATATATGAAAATAATTCTGTTCAACTTTTTTGAGCTGATTCCTATGTTATTCAAATAGAACAGAGATGATTAAATTTTCATATATTTAAAGTGCATTTCATATCAGTTTGGATTCATCCAGATTTTCTTCTAATTCTCTCTATATATGTCGATCTGAATAAATATCTCTACACACTTTAGCAGTGTTTACATACTTTGAACGTTAATATTCAATGTAAATACACGTGTAATAAATATGAAACATAGCCTGTAATCGACTACCGTTACGTGTGTCTTATGCCTGTGACTGCATGCGTTTCGTTTCATATCAGTACTATAATGAAGAATTACAACGTTCATATCGCAAAGTATGTTTTTCTCACAGAAAAAGAGGTAAAAAACAAAGTTAAGCCAATAAAATCTGCATTTTTATGAGAGAAACTTCAGCACATGAGAGAGAGAGGAGAGAGCGCGCGCTTACCTGTTGCTCTGGAGACGCTTGACTGACAGTGAGCGCTCGCGACGGCGCGCGCTCTGATCTCGGTCTTGTGGTGTGGGCGTGGCCAGAGCCACTCGTCATAAACATGCCAGCCAATCAGAGACCAGACACACAGCCGAGCGTAAACAACTCGGTCACTAAAGTCGTTTCGTGGATTTTATTTTAACTTTTATGTGAACAATTAATTAATTCATTCATCCATTCATTCATTTTATGAAAATGTGTTATACACATGCTGCAATGAAAAGATGAAATTCGTAATAGTATACATGATGATCAGAGTTGGGTATAAAGCCTTGTTTATACTCGACGCGTCTGCACGAGCGCGAGTCTCCGCTGACTGCGCGCGCACCTCTCCAAGCGGACGAGGCGTTTATACTTGACGCGCTCGCCGTTGTGCTATTTTGTGAAACGACAGGGGGCGACTCGGAGTAATTCTCCTCTAAACCACCAGGAATCAGCAGTGAAGAAGTAGTTTGCCGTTTTTTCGTTTATTAGTAGTTTATTAATTTCTGATTCATATAAAAAGAGTAATAAATGCAGTAGTTTTATTGTACTGTCACTGCATGTAAACTAGTTAAACAACTGAAGCCTTATTGAAGAGTGTTTAAACCTTAATTTCATCAGCAGGGCTTACTGCTATTGTAGGCTTATTTTGTAAATGTAAGCAGTTACTTTAGACAAGTGCAAACTGGGTGCTTAATGCAAATGTGTTCCTATTCACAAAATGAGAGGCTTTTATGGTCGCCCATCAATGCAAATGTCTCTATGTGTATAGATAGAAGGATCATACTGGTACAGACGTACCAGTTCGGGCAAATTCGCCTCGAAGTCGTTCATCTTCGGATGCGGCGCCGCGCGCCATGTTACAAAAAGTGCCGTGCACACTGCCAGGCGAAATGGGGTCTTGCGCACCCAACGCGCACGACCGCCCACACCGAAATGACGTCATTTTTGCCGCGCGCACCTTCGCGCTCTTGCGGACGCGTCGAGTATAAACAAGGCTTCAGGCTTTACAAAGTAACGCGTTACTGTATTCTAATTACTTTCGTGGTAACGAAGTAATGTAACTCATTACATTTTAAATGTAGGCCTATGTAATTTGATTACAGTTACTGATGTCAATAAAATTAAGTTACTTGCGTTACAAATGTATTGTTAAGAAAAACTATTTAGTAAAATGCATTTCTAATCACGTTTGGCCGGCTGCGTTAGCATGCGCTTTAATGAATTACCGGAGAACACGCTTCATGAGGCACACACACACACACACACACGCAGCGCTACACGGTTTGGAGCACAGTCTGTTCGTTTCTCAATAGAAGTAGCCTACGCAAACTTCGGACTTGCGTCCTTGGTAGTTCAGACTTGCCAAGTTTGACTCAGGAGAACGAACTCCCGAGGACGAGAGGACGCGAGTCCGGTTATTCTGCACACGGAACCGCGGCGTTCTTGATCGCGTCACTCAGCACGCTCTGGCTACTCCGGTTATCTCTTTATGTAGCTATATTTCAGGCAACAATAAAACGAAATATGGTATAAAGTAGGCTACAACTCTGCCTCTTTTCGTCAACAATAAAACAAAATATGTTATAAAACACAACTCTGCCTCTTTTCATTTAAACAAATCGTAAACATATTAATGGCCACACAAATGTGGTTCAGGCAACGCGATACGTTGATTATCTTCACTGCATATATTTATAACAACACGAAATATAAAACACAACCCTGCTTCTTTTTGTTTTCATTTTAAAAATATGAAACATTATTGATCATTAAAACTGACATTTAACAGAGACAGGCTTGTCATTTTATTTTATTATACATGTACATACAGTGATAGAATGTATAAATATAAAAAATATTCTATATATTTTAAAATATATAAAATAAAATTACACAACCCTGTCTCTTTTTGTTAAATGTCAGTTTTAATTTTCAATAATATCCAGTATAAAAGTATAAGTAGCCTAAAAGGTATAAGAAGCTATAGCCTACAATTAAAAAATAAAGCAAACAGTTCAGTCAAACATAAGTCAGCTCTCTAATAGGCTACAAAGTTAAAGTCACCTCTCGATGCATCCTGGGTAAAAGGGACGGATCAGGAACACATCAGGGGTCTTGAACATAGACAGTATAAGAAGGGTCTTGAACTGGACTTGGCTAGATGTGAACTTTGAATTGGAACAGTACTTGGGCAGCGACTGATGACGTTTCACAGGTCCACAAGAACATATTGAGAAACAGCCCTCTCTTCTGTCTCGCATGCGCGCTCTTTCTCGCTCGCTCTAGATTCCGGGAGATTTGAACTAATTTGCGGGCATCAGGGAGGCGCTATCAAAATGCGGGAGACTCCCGGAACTTCCAGGAGACTTGGGATGTCTGTATTCTGCAATATTAAATTACGGAAAGAACTGAGTTTTACTTAGTAGTGTATTCTTGTAGTTTTAATAGGTTTTCAAATTAACTTGAAAGTAAAGTAATTAGTAATCTGATTACTTTTTACATGCAGTAATCAGTAATGTAATCAAATTACAATTTTAAAGTAGTAATTAATTTGTATGGATTACTTTTTTTGAGTAACTTACCCAACACTGATGATGATACACAATAAAATTTAACAAGCATACATTATAATGCATCACAACTTGTTATTAGAAACGTGTTGTTAGTATGCTAAGTTGTATTATTAATAGAAACAAATTAATAATAAATAGTATAAAACAGCAGACAATATGTATGACAGGCTATTTGACTTTGATAAATATACTTTGATATGGAAGAGGTTGATTTGTACTTTTCTTGCTTCTCATAGGAAAAAAAATAATAACAATCTCTAATAAATAAAAATGATAAACAAATTGGGACAAATAAATATATTTATATAAAATATTTAGGAGTATAATAAGGTATGGAGTTAACTTAGATAGTAGACAATATGAAACTACCTGAGATTACTTAACATAATAAAATAATACATTACACACAGTCATGGACATGAACAGTATTATGAAAATGTGTTATAAACACGCTGCAACAAAAAGAGGAAATTCATAAAAGTATACATTATATAAACATGATGATACACAATAACCTTTAACAAGCATACATTATAATGCATTACAACGTGTTAGTATTACTATTTTGTATGCTAATTGTAACAAATTAATTATAAATAGTATAAAACAGTAGGCCTACACAATATGTATGGGTCACAAAGGTATCTATTGCTCATTTAGTGTTACAAATGCAGATTGAATTTGAAACAATTACAATTATCTTTACATGACATTTAATGCTACGCTACTGAATTGAAATAAGAGTAACAAATCAATGGTACAATTCATGCGCGCAAACCCCTCACTGATTCGTGATGGTATGATCCGGGCTGCTTCCGGTTTGCGGCGGCGCTGCTTCCGGTGCTGTGCTGTGTGAGAGTTGCAGTGCGCGCGGTTCACCCGACGACATGTTGTCCCATTCCCGCTCTCTCTCCCGGAGCCTCGGGCGCTCGATCACCGCCCTACGGCAGGTACGTGTGTCTTTCCCCGTGTGTGTCCCGTGGAAAGACCGAACGGTAATGAACCGTGAGCGTAACGACCGTTAATGATGACGAGAGCGGTAGGCCGCGCGCAGGCCCAAGGGCAGCAGGACACTCGCGCACAAACTCATATCTTTATATTATATTAATGACACTTACACGAGCTTTTCATGCTTTATGTAATGCGTTCATCAAACTTTAAATAAATGACGTAGATCAATAAGATCATTTGAGAAACGTCTGCTGTCAAAGACCTCATGTGATCAAGCTGTCACCTCTATAATAACACGACACGTGCAAAACGTGTTAATATTCATGTTTGTTGTCATGTGCTATACTAATGAATTAGTAGTTTTGTGTGTGTGCTGTTGTCATACGCGTGCGTCAGTCTCTGCTGTTTCAGGGCATCACTTTCTCTGTTTTCCTCTTATCGTTATCTTCTAAAGTGACTATTAAATAAAACATTATTTTCGTTATTATTAATTGTTAGTGATATCTGCCGTAATTCGGTCATAAAGATTACCGACTAAAGCTGCATTTAGCACTGCTTCCCAAATTAACATAGTCAATCTACTGTGGGTCTGTTTCAAAATGTGACATACATTTAGAATGATTTATTTTAGTAATATTTGAGGAAAACTTGTTAAATAAGTGTTTATGCAAACATCTTATTTACAGTAATTAAAATGTACTATGTATCTATCTATCTATCTATCTATATATATATATATATATATATATATATATTTGTGCTTTGAAGTCATGAATCAGAAGTTGAGATGGTCTTCTGTAACAAGAACAAATGTGGGCGGGGCTTGATTGTGTCTGTGTGGAATTGATTGGATGGTTGTGGTTTGCTACTGGCTGATCTCATCTGAGTGACAGGTTATGGCCCCGCCCCGGTCATCAGAGAAGAGATGCTGCAAGAGGAACTTATTCTAATTCAAGATTATCAGGAACAGAAATGTAACACAATAATGATGTGTACCAATAAATCATTTATAATAAATCCTTCAATATTCCTAAAAAAAAAGAATTTTGATTTCAAGGTAGGGGTGTGCCTACGATAACACAGGTATAAATTTGATTTAAAAAATCGTCTACAGTTTTTTTTTTATATATCTTCATAAATATCATTGACGCAAATATTCTTGAAATATCTTGATGATATTATAAGGCTATATCGCCCACCCCTATTTCAAGGTGATTTTAACAGTGGCACGAGGAAAGATTTACTAAGATGTTTATGAGAAGTAGAGGAGGAAAATCCCCCAAATTAGTCCGTAGTTTACCAAAACTTTAAACTCATATTAATAATCTTTTTAATTTTGTAGATGTGAGAGTCCTTCCCATTGACCCTGTGACACAGATAGATCACATGACTCGCATGTGTGCCTGACTGTCACTCAGCCTTCACATGCCGACAGCATTGATGTTTAACAGCCTGTCAGATGCTCATGTTTTTCCATTGATTTATTAGATAACGATGTAAGATTAACTATAGAACAATATGACATTAAAGTATTACATTGAATATTACTTTTTCAGATATAAAATGGCAATGCAGTTTTTGCAACTTCACAGGTCCTGTTTTTTTGCAAATTATTATTTTATGTAGGCATTTGCTTAGTTTTCCATGTGTATTTGATAAGTTCCCTACTCCATATGAAATATTAAGGTGTTCATAAGTCACAAGCAGCTTTAAATTACCATAGTTTGGTCAAAAATAGTCTTAGATGATGGACGAACACGGTCATACACACACTACAAAGTTCCAGACTCCATGTGAACTGAGAGTCCGGTACTGAAAATAAATGCTCAAACCATTTGTAATATTAACTTATCCTGTTTATTCATTAAAGGGACAATGTGTAGTTTTTTTTAGGTATTTTATTATCTAAAATCAATATTTTTATTCATAAATATGTCCTCAATGGTGTACAAAAACCTTTGCCAGTGATCTGACGTATTCTCGTAAACGAAGAATTTATTATCTTTATGTACATGTGACTGGTAGGTCCACGAAGGCTTCCATGTAGTTCCGCCATTTCGAAAAACTATAATAGCAGAGAGGGTCAAAAAGTACTAGGCCAACGTGTTTCCACAACGCGTTTTTGTTCGTTTCGACGAAGTGCTATTAGAAGACATCCTGTCATAGCTTTTTGGTACATAACAGCTACCGTAGATGCAGCACGCATTTGAAAAAGCGGGGCGCTGGATAGCACAATTCGTTTGAATGCAAAATACAATTTCACCGCTAGATGGGAGAAATTCCTACACAATGTTCCTTTAAATAAAAAATAAGCACTGTCAGGATAGATCATAAAATAAAATGCTTAGAAGTATATTAAAATCTGTACATTTATATGTAGGGCTGAACGATTATGGAAAATAATCTAATTGCGATTTTTTTTAACCAATATTGCGATTGTGATTTAATATGCGATTACTTTTTAAGTTCTTTACCTTCTGTATTAGTCGAGAAAGACCAGCAATAAATCATTGTACAGTAGGGATGGGAATCTTTAGGCAGCTCATGATCCGATCTACTTTTTTTCTTATTAATTAAGCTTAATAACACTTAAAATATGTATTTAATTACATGTGTCTCTCTTGAAATTGTAAATGTGGTTTGTCTTGTTGGGTTAAGATATAACTGACCGTGTTTACATTAATTTCGCGTCATAAAAGCATTTTGAGATGCAAGTACATTTAACCAATGAGTCGCTCACAGCCGCATGCACGAGCGCTCTTCACAAAGCGCGCGTAAGTATTTTAAAATGAAAGCAGCTTTCTCAGTGATTTTCATATTTTTTATATATAAGCCAACTGCATTCCAAAAGACATAAATAATGCCTTTGTGGAGCATTTGTAAGGAAAATTCCGGCGGCCAAGACCGCGCACTGCAAGAGTAACATCAAAGCGGCAAAACCTGTGCAATGAAGCCCGCGACTGTCCTTGTAATTCGCTTAAACCCCGAACTTTATGAAAGATTATTTTTCGGAAGGTTCGAGCAGTGTCGTGTGTGTGTGTGTGTGTGAGAGAGAAATTAGAAGCAAGCAGTATACGGTTGTTTCTAAAGCACGCGCAGCGTCATCACGCATCTGTGTTTAAAAACTAAGCTCAGACTCGATTCTGAAATCCTCTGAATCGATCCAGAATTGTTGGAGAGAGAATAAATAACACAATATCACATACGTTAAAAATAAACTGTTCTTTCCTGTATGCTAGACCTATGCGTAGCGTGCCAAGTTGATGCTTGATCTGCAGACTGCTTTTCTCTCGCGTGTCACGTGACCAGTGTAATCGCAGCTTTTGCGGTTACAAAATCGTGTTTCATCATATCGCGATATTATCGCAAATGCAATTAATCGTTCAGCCCTATTTATATGCAAAAAGTCACAGAGTGACTCATTGAAAACTTAGTAATAAAATGACCAGTAAAGTTCATTGGAAGGTCTATTATTTTGCATTTACACTCATTTACACAAATAATCCAGTATCAGATTGTTTGTTCCATCCATTGCTTTGGTTTACACTGTCAATCGGATTCAATTGCGCATTTAAATACAGTCGTCAATCCAGAAACTTTGAGATTATCTTGTGTTTATTGAACATTGCTCTTTGATTGGTACAGTGAGTGCTTACGGGCTGTTTAGTGCTGTTAGTGCTCATTGATGGATTGGTGTCGTCTTGTTCTTCTAGGGAAACGGTGTTCTTGCAAGACGGGCTACTTCAGGTGAGTTCTGACAAGCTTATGACTGGTGGTGATATTTCCTCTATTTTGCATGACATAGGTGGTGTTTTTCTTAAGGTTTTTAACAGTCTTTTATCTTTCCTTTTCTGACCGTTGCAAACAAACATGATTTGATGTTCCTGTGTCTCCTTTTTCCTCCAGGTATATCATCAGCTAGTCAGTGCGTCACCTTCAAGAACAGCCCGTAAGTATCACTGAAGTCCGACATTTCACTGATCCCAGAGGATTTATCTGGAAAGTAGGGGTGTAACGATAACGGACCGAAGAATCGCGATACAGAACCCACGATTCGAATCGCGATACTCTCATGGCGTACCGAACACGCCCCGCCCCGCCCCCTGCTACCCCGGCCCCGCCCAGCCCTGGCTCATTGGACCTGGAATGTGTACACAACAAATTATATTTTACTTAACCTGTTAATTAAATCTTGATTATTTAATGTACGTTTAAAATATCTTTCATGAAAATGACAGCAGCTGTGTAAATTATTATATTTCAATAACAAATTAGAGTAAAGTTAATGCAAAAACTGCCTTATGTTCAGTTTACATGTTTTCATACAATGTGTTGGGTGTTGATTATTATATCTAAAAAAATAAATAGCATCTGAATTTAGGCTAAAAGTTTAGGCTCTGTTGTTAACCTTTAATGTTATAGTAATGTGCAGCTCCCTATATAGTTTACAGCATTAGCAGATTTTTAATCCTTGCAAAACATTTAATTGTTATTGAATTAATCTAAAGACAAAGACACAATTTTTTCATTAAACTAGGGCTGCAACTAACGATTATTTTAATAATCGATTAATCTGTCGATTATTTTTTTCGATTGATCGATTAATCGGATAAAAAAACCAGAAGAAAAAAAAGCATTAATTTCCAACCCTTTATTCAAAAACAGAACTGACAGTGCAAATTCACAGTGCAAAAGATCTTCAGAAAGTGCACAAACAGGTCACTCCTTGAACATCCCTGAGCTGTTAAAGTAATAATAATAATAAAAAAATGGACTAACACAAAAAACATACACATGTATGCTTTACATCTGCCAAATATATAGGCTTTTTTAAAATAGTGAACAAAAAGATGTATATTTTTGTTAAAAGGGACCTGAGCTGTTAGAACAATTTGTTTGAACGTCAGAAGTTCTCTACACTACACTCACAGACGCACACACTCACAAAGTCTCACACTCACAGACGCACACACTCACAAACTCTCACACTCACAGACGCACACATTCACAAACTCACACACTCAGACTCTCACACTCACAGATGCTCACACTCACAGACGCACACACTCACAAACTCACACTCACAGACGCACACACTCAAACTCTCACACTCAACAAACTCTCACACTCACAGACGCACACACTCACAAACTCTCACACTCACAGACGCACACATTCACAAACTCACACACTCAGACTCTCACACTCACAGATGCTCACACTCACAGACGCACACACTCACAAACTCACACTCACAGACGCACACACTCAAACTCTCACACTCAACAAACTCTCACACTCACAGACGCACACACTCACAAACTCTCACACTCACAGACACACACACTCACAAACTCTCACACTCAGACGCACACACTCACAAACTTGTGTGTTGTTTAGTTTTTTGTCAAATATGTTGTAATCTTTAACAAAATGTTTACATTATTTGACAAGCACATGCACACAAAAGACAAGTCTTGTGCAGTCGGATAATAGGTAATAGTAATAATAATAGCAATAATAATAATTATAACAAGATAATATCTCTAGTCTATCCTAATATTAATTATAAATACAATGTATATAAAATATAAAATAAATTGACCACCTCGTATGGTGTGTAAGGCCTATTTTGCAGCTCATCCATTCGGAGCATATAGTGAAGTTTCTCGGAGTCATTTAGAATGAAAAATTCAGTGCTGCAAATTGTGGAAAAAATATTCCCCTTGTAGTGGTACTTGGGACAGACAAGAAAGTGTTTTCATCTTCTGTCTATCTGATTCAAATCACAGTCTGCTAATTCAGTGGTAAAAATTGAATTGGTTTTATTTATTGTTGTCCATGTATCGAACTTCCATGCCTCTTAATAATTACATTCCTATGTACCAATTTACTAATGCTCGGACACACTCGGTCTCTCTCGCGCGCAGACACACTCGGTATATTTTGCACACTGTCGCTCGCGCGCTGACACACCCGGTCTCTCTCGCGCGCAGCGTCGAGTCCGGCGCCTCATAGCTCTGCTCCGCGCTCAACACATTTTTTTATACTCAAACATCTCCGCGACTTATTGATAGTCGCGCGACACAACGAATCGATAATGAAATTCGTTGCCAACTATTTTAATAATCGATTTTAATCGATTTAATCGATTCGTGGTTGCAGCCCTACATTAAACCACTGTTTTAAAAAAAAATTAGCTTTCTAAACCGAACCGAGACGTCACAACCGTGGGAAAACCGAACCGTCAGTTTTGTGTATCGTTACACCCCTACTGGAAAGGAAGATCTTCGGTCACGGTGTGACACACAGATACCAAATAAAAGATCTCACTGGATTGTGCTGTTGATTTCTAGGAGGAGTGAGACCCGGTCAAGCGTCTATCAAATCAGATACTTCAACACCACAGCCGCTCACAGTACGTATCAGCTCATGCTCTGGCTCTGTAAACTAAAGTTAAAGCTGCTAAAAAGTGTTGCACATCATCATTAGCTATGTTTCCATCCACCTGTTTTTATGCCTATTTGGGGAACGCTGAATGGAAACGCCAAGATATGCATAAATGCGCACACAAAAAACAAATGCATGATTTATCCGATAAGATGACATGCACATAAACTATGATGGAAACGCATTCACTTAATAAATCCCTCGATACACAACAATAGCCCTGAGGCTGTGATTGGATAACTGGAGTAACCAGCGGACCAATGGCATCACAGCATCTCAGATGTTGGTTTGGTGTTTCTGAAACGCCGGAGTCAAAGTCTGTCATCAGAATGATTTGGTTTAATTCCCTCCAAAAGTTTGGGAAAAATACATACATGCAAAATGTTTTGCAACAGTCATGGAAATTTGTTTCACAAATATCTGTATATTGGAAAATATATTTTTGACATTTATCTAACCATCTTACTGGTGTGTCGGCGTTATTTAAATACATGTTTATTTTGTATTAAACCACATAGCTTTTCGGTCATTTTAGTTTAAGTTGTGCTGTGGATTTTTACTCTTATTTTACATGTATACATTGATGTTTCATGGAATGGTTGGTCATGAATATTTGCCTCAAAAAGTAATGGAAATTTATTTGGTAAACGTGAATGAATCCTGAATTATACATTAAAGTACTGAATAATATTAATGAATGTACTTACCTTAGGGTTAGGAATAAGGTTTGGTTTAGGGTCAGTAGTATGTAATTATGCATAATTTACGGTTGCTATAGTAAGTGCATGTAACAAGGACACTGTAAAATAGTGTGACCTTGAGCTCCTCATAAGTGGTTTTCACATATTGCTGAAATAATGGAATCTGAAGGTTATTTCAAGGTCAGAATTAGGTCAGATTTTTTAAAATAAATAAAAAATGTGATCATTGAACAATAACATGTATTGCATTTCAAAAAATTGAAAATACTGTAAAAATACAGTCTATTTAAAAAAAAAACGTTTAAAATGAATGAATACTTTTAAAAACGGTTTGAATAAATGATTCAATGACTCACTCATAAATACTTGTTTCATTTTGAAAGAAATCTCTTGGATGAATTATTCAATGACAAATACATTGTTTAACAGCCACTTGTCGCCACCTACTGGTGTAACGATAAAATCAATATCATTATTTGAAGCATCAAGTTACTTTCAAATGATGATTTACTCCGCTTCTGTAGACATCGGTGTTTATGTCTGAACTATAAACTTTTATCCCAGTACTTCTGTGATAATCTGAATTATTGTAACAGAAATAATGATACTGTGTGGTTGAAAAGACTGTGAAGCTGTTTCATACCTATACATGAATGACAACTGCTCTCTCTGGATCATCAGCAGCGCAAATGCAGATTTAAATGTTCCGTTGTGATTTTGTCGTTTAATATAGACAGGAGAATTGTTGTCATTTAGGAATAAGATTGCGCTGGTGTTTGAATCGAGATGGCAATCTTTTAATGACTAATCGTGCAGCTCTAGTCTGACTTTTGTTTTGTGAAATTATGCTATAATTATTCTGTTAGACACATGCACAAAACAAAAACGGCAAACGGACTGAATGAAATTACAAATTCACTCTCTGACAGTAGGTGGCGCTTATAGAACAGCAATATAGCGTTTCCTTGTTTACCGCTGTACACAATCTTATAACACAGCTGTATACGGCGGTAAGAAGAAAAGAAAATGCCATCGAAACTGTTCTGAAGACGGTTCCCTTCATAAGCCGCGTTTCCATTACAGATTTGCGCAAAATTTTGGGATATTTTCTAAATGTTGATAAAGAACGATTGCAAAACGACGACGTTTCCATTAAACGTCCATCATCGGTATGTTATGCAATAGAAAATTTTCTCATTTTTTTCCTCTCGTGCTAAGTCATTTCAAACATCATGGCACAGACCTGCCAACCTGTACGCATTTTGCGTAGCGGGTATGCATTTTGACCTCAAAGTGCGCTGGTACGATTTGTCACTCTAAACTACGCAAAAACCTGGTGACGCGCCTCTCTGTTCACGCGCAGTCCTCAAATCAAGCAACAGCAAAAGAAGAGTTCGACCAATCATAGTGCTGGGTTCATTCCCCAAATAGCAAGCGAGGATGATTGACAGATGCGCAAGACCTATCATTAAAAAGAGACTGAAAATCGGCACCAATAAAGAATCCCACTCCCGCGGCCCGCAGTCTGACTGATTTCATCAGCGAGGAGAGTACAGTAGTCACGGTACTTCTGACTCCTATGGAAGCCCGTTTCCGCCACAGTTGAGTAAAAAATATAAATCTCTAAGTCATAATAATGAGAAACTTTCTCGTAATAATGACTTAGCATCTCTTAATAATGAGAAACTTTCTCGTAATAATGAGAAACTTTCTCGTAATAATGACTTAGCATCTCGTAATAATGAGAAACTTTCTCGCACTTCTACGCATGCGCAAAGCAGTGGAGCAGAAGGGAGTGCCACGCTAGCGACATCCACTGGTCAAAGCCGTGTGAATGCATCACAGCAAACATGGCACGATCTGCAGTGAATAACATGAATGATAAATTATCAGTATATAAGACGGGCTTCCTTTGTAATATTCATTTGCATTTTTGTGTATGAACAAGCAGCAACACAGAAGGGTTCATCTGGAAATCTGTGTACAAACATATTTCAAGCAGTTTTGTTTTTGCACAAGGGTGCGTTTTTTCATTCCACTGGGCTAGGCCTGTCACGATAACAAATTTTGCTGGACGATAAATTGTCCAAGAAATTATTGCGATAAACGATAATATTGATAATAAACGATAATAATGTCGTTCTGAGACCATTTTCATCTAAAATAATGATAATGGCATAATAATGCAGGTACACTTTTTCAAAGATCAATAAACTTTTATTTCTAAAGAGTATTTAAATGAACAAAACAACCAAAAACAATAAAAGCAATGGACTCTGTCTCTGTTAACAAAAAATGCACTTACCAATGTGTGACTTCTGTTCACACTGAGAATCATATCATGTACTGTGTGAACATTAGTCTCATATGAGTATGTGTGTTTGTGTGTGCGCTCGCGTCTCATAAGAGTATGTGCGCGCCTGCACGGAGAGTTTGTGTGTGTTCCGTCTCATTGAGTTTGTGCGCGAGTTTGTGTGTGTGTGCGCTCGCGTCTCATATGAGTATGTGCGTGGAGAGTTTGTGTGTGTTCCGTCTCATTGCGTTTGTGCGCGAATTTGTGTGTGTGTGTGCGCTCGCGTCTCATATGAGTATGTGCGTGGAGAGTGTGTGCGCGCGCGCGTCTCATATGTGCGTGGAGAGTTTGTGTGCCACGCATGTCTCATATGAGTAGGCTATGTGCGTGGAGAGTTTGTGTGTGCGCGCATCCAGTGTGTGTAGAGTTTGCGTGTATGTGCGTGAGCGACCTTAGGTGTGTCCTTGTGCATTTCATATGTATTTGTTTGAGCATTCAGCAGTATACATGTATGTTGGACTACTTGATATATGTGTATGCAAGTGTTTCATATATGTGTGCGTGAATGAAGTTTGATTTAAGCCCTAGACGGCGCCTCATATGAGGGTGAGAGAACGCGCGTGAGAGAGAGGGACGAGCAGGGCTCTGTAATCAAATACGATTGTAAATAGGCAAAGTAAAAAAAAAACAATAATTCAAAAAACATTCGAAAATCAATGTGTGGCGGTCAGCGTTGATATTGTCATCCAGTCTCTTTGGTAGAGAGAGAGAGAGAGAGAGACGAGGAAAACAAACAAGCATGCAAATGGAAATTATCGCGGCCGTAAAAATTATCGAGTTTGGCTGAACTTCTTTTCAATTGAGTGCTGTGTTTTTAGAATGCTGTGTCATGCGCGAGACACTGCAAAAAACGCGAGCGCAAAAAATCATATCTCGATATTTTTTGGTTAAATGGCGATATACGATATATATCTCGGTACTTTCTACGTTTTTCTATTTGGATAAAAAAAATCTGAAATTTTTTTTTTTTATTATTATTATTTCACATCCTTCTCAATGATTTCCAAACAATGTTGATATTGAGGGATATGGAAACAAATATAGTGAATGTAATGTAGGCTATGCAATATATTATATGCAAAAAGGTGGTTAAAATCACATTACATTGTAACATTACAAACTAAAAACAAATATAATTCTTTTGTTTTTAAAATGACTAAAGGCTAAACTAAAAATGAAAATAAAAACAAAAGCACAAACTAATTATATTAGCCTGCATTTGATTACCCCATTATAATGGTCACTTTCATAAAAATATACTTGTAGGTTTAAAATTCCACATATGGCACATTTATTGTCTCCAACAACAAATATTTTAGCAATAGCCTATGTATATTTTAGTCAGAATTATTGCGCTACTATTCTATTGTGCTTGTCTGTTTGGCGCGCATGCGCACGGCGGCACTCATTAACGGAAGCTTGAATTTTAGCGGAGATTCACTTGCAGAAGCTCGTCCTCTCCTGACAGTGAAATGGACATATTTGTTTGATTTTCTAACATTTACAGATGGAGAATATACCTGTGAAATGTAAGTTAAGCACTGAGGAAAGCACCACGTCTCAAACGCATTAAACAGCGCAAGTATTTATCGGTCAGGCAGCAACAGTCTCTGTCAGAGCATCTGACAGGGCAAGCTGCTTTAAACTTGTTAACTATATCTTACCAGTTATTTTAAAGTGCTTAATATAAGCTTGTGTCATGTTTAGGACAAATTGTAGGCTACCATGTACTTTCACTGCAGGAGCTCACACTGCGTCCTCCGCTATTTTTCAGATGTGCTCGTATCAAACTACTGTATCGATATAAACGGTATTGCCTCATTCCATATCGTGGGGATAAAAAATATCGATATATTGTACAAACTCGATATACCGCCCAGCCCTAGTTACATATTTATTTTGTATGAAAACTAGCGCGTTAGTTACTTATGGATTAAAAAGTACCGTTGTATCAGTGCTGCGCGAGCTCTCTATCACAAACACTGACGCGCGCACAGAGGGAGAAGATAATTGTAAAATGAAAAGTTTAAATTTTGTTCTTGGTTGTGTTTTTTTTTTCTGTCAAAATGTCAGAAAGCATTTTGTTTTATCCATTCGTGTTTTTAAAATTCGTTAAATTACGGACGTTTTACTGTTAACACAGCCCCATATTTGGATTCGTCTAAACTTATACTTGATATTCTTTTTAGAATAAGTGATTCGCTTTGCTATTATTGGACTCCTGTCTATTCATTGTCAACTATTTTGTATAAATATGTTTGTATTGTGTAACGTTTATTCAGCTAATGTGTGTCCTGTTTAAAATGTGCAATGTTCAAATGCAAAGATAGCATGTCACAAATAAAAGCCTTTTTTTTTCTGTGAGATTTAGTATCATATTTGGATATTGGAATAATAAATTAAGTAGCATATCTTAAATGTACAATGTTCCGATGTTAGTGTTTTTTTTATTTTTATTATTTACTGTTTTCTAGGGGTTTCTTAATTTTAGACTATTGACCAGCACACATTATATGCAATGCAATATTAATCATGAATAATATGATTAATATTAATCATAATATTAACAACCCACCAGAAACATTTTGCATTATTGCACATATCTGGAATACTTGTTTCTAATTCGTTAATCTCAGCATTCAGGGACCTGTCATTTATTATTTTCTCGTTTGTCTTGGCTGAAAGCTGCTTGCTTGTTTTTTCGCAAAAACTTTGAGCTACAGGGTGTCCGCGGGTCCTTAAAAAGTCTTAAGTCTTAAATTAGATTTTTAAAATTTAAGGCCATAAAAAGTCTTAAGTCTTATTTTTACTTATGAAAGGTCTTAAATTTTCGATGGCAATTTGACTTAGACATATCTAAATGTTTTCCAAATTAAAACTATCTAATTAGCGTACTTTTTTATTTATTATTTGTTCTTTGTGGATTTGCTCGTTCACGTGACATTTCGCGTCACATTCACGCCAGCATTACGCCGGTTTCACACTGCACGCGTTCGCAGAGCGTAAGCAGCGCGTATTTTTTTCGGCGCCCATGTTAACAGATTAGAGCATTCACACCGCACGCAGAGGCTGCGCGGCAGCGCGTAGCAGGAGCAGAGCAGGAGCAGCAGTGCTAGTTAGCAGTGCTAGCGCGATAGTTTCGGCGCCCAGCCGCGCGCGTCAAACGCTGCCAGTGTGAAAGCAAAACGCGTGTGTCCTGCTTCCGCTCATCGTACACACTGCTCCTGCGGTGCTTACGCTCTGCGAACGCGTGCAGTGTGAAACCGGCGTCATGCTTGCTTTCACTGTGATGTGTCAGTGCAGTTATAGGTATGTTCCCTAATAGACGTATAAAGTTTTTGTATTTTATATTAGGGATGCACGATATATCGACCACATATCGATATCGGCAGATAAATGGTCTTTTTTGATGTTATCGTTATCGATCCGATAAGAAAATTGGGCCGATATATCAAAGCCGATAGATAATAGATTATTTACTTCAGTTGAGAGACGCGCGCTGTTCGCCATGATGGTTCTGAATGATTGGATTCACTTCGAAAAGGAAGATACAGTTCAGTGCAACATGTGCAGCACAAATCTGTCACAGGCTTCATAACATTATAATAAAAACATGCCTGTAAAAGTATGTTGTGAATTCTTGTTCGCCAGTGTTTCAGCGCGTTAAAGAGCGCGTTGTGGCGGAAAGAGCGCATCTATGAAGTTAAGCATTCATGACAAGCACAGTCAAGTTCTCTTGAGCATTCGCAGCATTCTGTGCCATTGTAAGTTGTAATATGTTTATTTTGTGTATATATATATATATATATATGATTAATCTAATATAGGATGCGTTTGGTTGAGTTAATGAACGATGCAGTAGCGCTTCATTGTACCAGTGATCATCTTTATAGCCTATTTAGCGTGCGCGCAGCTCAAACAGCAATGCACATTTATGACTATAATTGGGACTGTCATATACATGCCATTATAATGAGAACACTATTGTAATAAAACGTTGTGAACTCTGGGTTTAGTTGCCGTTTCAGCGCGTTGTTGTGGGAATAGCGCGTCCAGAACAGGGATTAGCCTACTACAACATTATGACCAGCACAATTTCGATTGTGCATTCACGTCATTTTGTGCAGAAAAATCGTAATATAAAGTTGATGTAAAATAAATATCTGATTAATCTCACATATGATGCGTTTCGTGGATTTAAACACCCTGCTAGAAAAGTTCTTCAGTTTCCCGGTGCTCGTTCTCTTCAGCTCCAGCGCGCGCAGATTAAACAACAATGCAAAACATTAAAAGCTATGATTGGGACTGTCTTATAATTATAATTGTGTTCACTATTGTAATAAATTTGTAAATTCTTTGGGTTTGCATTCTTCAGCAACCGTCGAGTTGATTAACCTTCTAGCAAAGCGATTCGGTTTAACGCTCGTTCTCTTCAGCGCGCGCGCTCACACAGCAACAGTAACTAAGCTATTAAAGATGTTTACTATCACTGTAAT
Source organism: Gila orcuttii (assembly GCA_026230005.1). Taxonomy (NCBI): domain Eukaryota; kingdom Metazoa; phylum Chordata; class Actinopteri; order Cypriniformes; family Leuciscidae; genus Gila; species Gila orcuttii. The sequence continues at coordinate 9,627,241 of JAPDVR010000013.1, read as the reverse complement.
ATTAAACATGTTTAATTTTTTTCAAAAACATTGTGTTATAATTAATAACTACCATTATTTTATTCTAGTATTATTATCATCAACGATATGGTTTGATAAAAATAATTTCCTTATTGTCCGTGCAGAGGCGATTCCATTTTATTGATCCATTTTGTTTCTTTATATGCAGCCCAATGTTATCCAATGACTTGTTTGCATTATTTATGTATTTTATTTTTTTGTTAGGCAATAGATTTTTTGATAACACTTTACAATAAGGTCTAATTTGTTAATGCATTAACTAACAGAGAGCAATAGCCTGTGTTATTGTTAGTTAATAAAATATGTGTGTTCATGTTAGTTCACAGTGCATTGACTAATGTTAACAGATACAACTTTCTTAAAAATGTCTTATAAAATTGTTGGTTCATGCTAACTAATGCTAACAAAATTAAACCTTATTATAAAGTGTTACCATTTTTTTAATAAAGAAATTTGCCCATAGGAGTGTGAAATTAATTTTAAAAGTTAAGGAATCTTACACTGGTTCAAACTAGGCTATACTGTATTGTATATGTTTGATTTATGTTAAAATTGTTTGAGTCAAGGCTTTTAATGGTGAGCCTTTTGTTTATACAGGCTATCAAAGTATATAAACATCGCCAATATATCGGTTATCGGCTTTCAAATGCAAAGAATTATAGGTTATCGGTATCGGCCAAAATGTTCATATCGGTGCATCCCTATTTTATATATCATATGTTGTTATCTTACAATATTACATCAGCAAGAGGGCTGTTTTCCCATGCACAATAGCAAATATGATATTTATTTTATATAACAGTTAAATTAACATTTTGAGTTACATTTTATAAACAATATTGTCAATATTGTTTGTTTTCCCTTTATTTCGCTGACGAGAATTTCAAAATGAAACCGTTGCAGAGTCTCAATGCAACAGACAGCGATGATTTCTTGACTGAAATGCGCGTTTTGAACGAATCAATTTAACGATTCAATGAACAATCACTTGCACTTCCTGAATGACTCAGCCGTTTGAACAAATCGGTTGAATGAGTGATTCCCTACTTGCCGCCGCCTACTGGCGGGTTTAGTTTCACATTTAAAGTACCCTGTAATTAAAATGTTACAATTAGAAATCAGTTCATATTTAAATATTGAATTAAGAATTGAAGAATTGAAAGAATTGAATATCTCATAGCTTTATTTATGCAATTGTAAATGGAGTGTAAATATATTAATGCCAGTTCTGATGCTGCTCCTGTGTCTCCTCTGCACTGCAAAGATGGATTTTGATTTAATGATTTAATTTAACTGGTAACAGTGGTATTGTGTTATTATTCTAATATAATTTAATTTGAATGTTAGAATTTGACATAAAAGGTGATGCATAGCTCTAAGTAAAAAAAAAAAAAAAAGTCCATATATGGGTGAAAATGCCCCTGGAACTCAATTTAAGGTTGCAAATATTGCCCTTTAATAAAAAAAAAAAAATTCTTTCACTGCTGTGAACTGACCACTGCATAGAATATGAAAAATATGAATATCTTCGTGAGTCAGCTGTCAACAACAGGCCTAAACCAGCCATGGTAGGCTACCAGTACGCAAACACAATCAGTAAAATATCATCTAATTATCATCAACAAAACTTTGAAAATATTGAGACATATTTTTGTCAATATTGCGCACCCCTAATGTAAGGTATTAATTTTGATTTCTTCAGGTCTTAAAAAGCCTTAAATTTGACTTTAAAAAGTGTGCAGATACCCTGAGCTAATAAAAGATTTAACGTTAATGAATTCAAGTCAATATTTTGTGTAAAGTAATAAGCGGGATAATATACAGGCACAGCGTTGCCATGGATGCTGATAAATATTTATAGTGTGAGGAATCATGTTGCATACATGATGCTAGAATACAAATCACAATACCTGGCAAAATCTGAAATGTTTGAGTGCAGCATTGCACTTTAAGTCATTTGGTAATGTTTATCGAGTTATTAGCGCTATTAATTATTTACCTTACATGTAATAAACTCTGATCAATACTAATGCAGACGTACTTAGAGCATTTCTTATCTTTTTGTTGCTGAACTGTTTGTGTCCACTGCACTTTTTTAATCCAATTAACTGGTGAAACAAATTGATTTTGTTTGTTTTAAATTACACAACCATTTTAGGCAAGCTTTTCTTTCTGTGCAATGACGTCTTCCGTGGTGTAAACCGTATGGAAAGATCTCTATTGGTTAACACATGTCTACTGTAGCACACCACATTAAATGTCTCGTGTGATTGCAGGGAATGAAGTTATTACGGTAAAAACCCCAGCGTTTGCGGAGTCTGTCACAGAGGGAGACGTCAGGTGGGAGAAAGGTAAGATGTGTGTAAGATCAGGTGTGTGTTACACACGGTTAACCTGATTGGAGCTCGTTCACCCTGTTTGTGTCTCTTTTAGCTGTTGGAGACACGGTTTCTGAGGATGAAGTTGTCTGTGAAATTGAGACTGATAAGGTAAGAAGCACTTGTTTTGTCTGTATGGATTTGGTAAATACTGTCACTTTCTGAAGTTTTTAATGTGATTTTGAAACTACATGGGTTCCAACTAAGAACCGTTCTAATAATTGATATCATATTTCTATATAACTATGTGCACAATGAAAGTCTGTATGTTACAAAATTATTAAAATCATTATACAAAAAAATAAATAAAAACTGATTTAAAAAAGCTACCAGTCTGAATACAGCAGAAGTTGCAAACCACAGACTAAGAAGTGGTTTTGCAGGAGCACATTTACTACTCTGAACTAGGGATGGCTCGATACCACAATTTTGGCTTCGGTACGATACCAGAATTGAATACCTCGGTATTGATACTAAATTGATACCATAGGTTAAAAAAAAAAAAAGATTAAAATAGGTTAATATCTATAATAATAGATTCACATATAGGCTAATAATAATAATAGAATAATGAAATGACATGTAAACCATAGCTGTCATGCATCAACAGAGAATTATCAACATTTATTGCATTTATTCATCTTGGTTTGGTTACTGTTTGGGTTCATATTAGTGTAATGCATTGCATAAAGTAATGTTAACATGCTAAACATGTATTAGTACA